>NW_012192868.1:753224-845012 GCF_000504015.1 Erythranthe guttata | reverse complement strand
GATCAGTGCAATGCAAAATTTCCTTCTATCTGAATATATTTCAAAGGAACTTTGTCAAAACCCAAAAAAAAAGAGAGAAAAATGAAAAGAAAGCTCAGGATTATTCATTCTGCAACTTTCTTAATGTCTCCTTTCATTTCCTTCATATGTTTCGACCCATTCATTTGGCACATTTCTTGAAACAATCGTGTGTACGCTATATTTGCATTTACTTGTGCAGGTCCTGATACAATCCTGTATTACCTCTGGCACCAAACCCTTTTGTTGCTTTTTTCTTGACTCTTGATTAATCTGTTAGTTTATATCTATAAAGCTTATTCATTTCTTTTAATTCTGATTGTGCAATTTGGTGTAATGTTTCTGTGAATCAGAGGGAATCAAAAAAACCATCAATCGGGAAGGAGTACTTTCATCATATGAACCTTGAAGAAATTGTCACAAAGTACCCTTACAAGAAGGATTTGACAGAGGAAGAGATTGTTAAAGGTTATTTTCATCTTCTTTAAAGCGAGTCGCTCAACTAGATAAGGCTTTTTTTTTGCGGGATATGTTTTCATGTGTTATTTCATAATAAGCTAATTGACTATTCATTCTTACAGAAAGTCAAATACGATTAGCATTGATTGATTTCTTAAGGGGTCTCGTTGAGTTTGATCCAGCAAAACGGTGGTCACCTTTGCAGGTGATCGAACCTCTCACCCTTCAATACTTAAAATACACGTCTTTTTTGTAAATTCTTTATTTTCATGATCTAGATAGGTTTATATCATCAGCAGTAATATTTAACCCTCAATGAATGCTTTTCGTAAGAAATTATTCAACAGATAACTTAGTATGTTAGTTGAAAGGTAAACTACACCATCCTCCCCTGAGAATAGGTCTAATTATGCCTAGACCCCTCAGGTTTATAAAATTACAAACCTCCCCCAATGTTTAGTTATTATTAAAAAGTCAACCAAATTCATTAAATAACATTTTAACCCTGATCATTTTCTTTGATAAGTTACACCGACCTCCCTTGAGGTCAGCTCTACTTACTTTTAGATCCTCTCATTAAAATACTTTCATCACGACACTCCATGGCTGCGCATGAAAAATTACCATTTATTCTAGTAAATTTACCATTTTGAAGTGATATATATATATATATATATATATATATATATATATATATATATATATATAATTTTTGTTTTTAAATTCAAATACTATTACAAATTGGGCAAGTAGGGAAGGGGTAGAATTTGAACAGTAAACCTCTACTAGTAGTAAAGGCCATTCATCCTAGTAAATACTCAGCACCAAATATAGGACTCAATTAAGCAATCATGATTCAATTGTACCCATCATTAGTTGTGACTTGTGTATACTATGTTAGTTTTGTTCCTTTTCCATTTTTGTTCTATTCCTTAATACATTATATTCCAGTGTAATAACCCATGCATTGCTAGCTCCGACTTAACGACTAATTTTGAGCTAATGAGCAAGAATGTGATACTGTCTTCATTTAATTTGCCCCGAGTCAAAAGATTTTTCTAAATGATTTGTGTCTTTATTCCTCGGGTCTCTATTCTTTCTTGGTCCTCTTGTTGCCTGCATCACTCCTTCCTCATTGTACAACACTTATTTTTAAGTCTATAATGGTTTTGTAGCATAAGTATCCATGTGATTTAGACTTCTAGTGTTACTTGGCTAAAGACTATTATTCACATAATCTTATTATTCCTTTCAAGCACTGATACGTAAACATAAAAGAGGAGACTAGATATTCTGAATCTCGAGCTCCCGAAAAAATTGAGTGTAAATAAAATGAAAATATCCTGCATCAGATGACCAGAAACTCAAAATAGGAAAGCATTTAAAGCTAATTAATTGAGATTCTAATTTGGATTCAATGAAAGATTGTCTTGTGTTCTCAAGTATTTACATATTTCTATGTCTCTTTTTTGTTCTTGTTATTTGCTTGCTGTGAGATTTGATATTCATTGATGTATAATATTTGATCATTAACTTCATCTAGGCTTCAAAGCATCCCTTTATCACCGGGGAACCCTTCACATGTCCATATAAACCTGCTCCAGAGACCCCTTACATGGTGAGTTTATATTATTGAATTGCCTTTTCACTCTTTGGATTCTAACATGAAACTATTCAGCTCCTCTTTGGTTCCTGATCCATGACCTGCTTTACCGGTCAAAGAATTTAGGGTCAATTACAATCAACCCCCTGATGTATGTCATAATAACTTTAAGGTCCCTGTGGTATTCATAATTAAAAAACACCCCCTGAAACTAACGGTGCGTTAGAAACCTTAACGTCAGGGGGTGGTTGTAATTACGAATACCACAGGGACTTTAAAGTTATTACATCATACCTAATGGAGTAAATGTAACATTTTGCCTCTATTTAAATGATTAAAATTCTAATTCTTTTATGCCTTTTTTTAGTCCTTGGGTGCCCTAGAGGGTAATAGTAACGATTACACAACAAAAAAATAAAAAAATAAGTTGGTCCAACTTTTACTTCAATTTATTATAGCATACTTGATTTAGGGTTTTTACTTTCCAAATTTCAAGCTTCCCGCTTTTACTTCGGTTTACAGTTTTAGGGATTCTAATTTTTTAAAAATATAAAAAATTGAACCAATTATTTTTGTTTATTCATTACAATTACCCCCTAGGGCACCAACGACTGTAAAAAAATGGTCAAAAATTATAATTTTTGATTATTTAAATATTCAAAAAATGTTACATTACCTTCCTGAGATATATGATATAATAACTCTAAAGTCCATGTGGTATTCGTAATTACAACCACCCCTTAATGTTAGGGTTTCTAACATTCCTTTAGTTTTAGGGGTTGGTTGTAATTATCAATACCACGTGAACCGTAAAGTTATTATAGCAAACCTCAGTGAGTTGGTTGTAATTTACCCAAGAATTTATTATTTGCCGTGGTAAAAGTCAACCCTTACCAATAGTTGAGCACACATTCTGAAACAATTTGCTGGCCAAAATTATCTATTTATTTTGTTTTGAGAATTGAACACCGACCATAGTTCAAAATTATCCTTCTGACAAACAAAGGGTGATGAATTTTGTGAATGTTTTCAAGTGTCTACCTTGTTTTCTTTTTTCAGCCTGTTTCTCAAAATGTTAAGGTTGACCATCACCCAGCTGGGGGCCATTGGTTTGCTGCTGGTCTCTCCCCTAATGTAAGCAAATTTCTCCCTTGAAAATTGGCAGTTGGATTTCTTTGATTGTCTTGGGCCTAAACCATCTTTGGGTTTTGTTCATGTAGATTTCAGGCAGGAACCGAGCAGTGATGCCAAACAGCCCGCATTACCAATTAATGTCATATGTGCATCCAGGTAGTTATGGTAGCTTAGGAAGCCATGGAAGTTACAATGATGGCACGGGACTTGGAAGCAGCTATGGAAGTTATGGTGACAATTGCAATTTTCATGGATTTTATTCCCCCGCCGGTCCATCTGGAATGAATGTCTATGCACAAAGTGGTATCTCAATTCTTGGGAGTAGTCCTGATACTAGGCGCATCATGCAACCACCGCACGGGAATGGAATTGGTTTTAGCCCTGGAATTTTTGCGCCTATGTCGCTTGGTTCCAGTCCTTCGCAATTCACTCCTCCTAGCTCCTATAGTCATATTTCAGCTGGTTCACCTGGACATTTCGGTCCTCCTTCTCCTGTAAGAGGCAATTGTCAGGGATCACCTTTGGGAAAAATGGCATATGGTAGCCATTACAACAGAAGAAATAACTGGGCCTATCATGGGAATTATCAATCCCAAGAAACTGTATCATCTTCTAGCTGTCAAGGACTTGTTGCTGATATTAACACCTGTTGCCAGTCTGAGGGCAACTCTTCTGTATTTGTTGGCTCTCCATCACACCGACTGCCCATCCCAAATGCATCAACATGGAGAACACAACAAGGAGGCAGGGGTGTAATCTCTGATTACTCCTCTTCGCATATGCAAACTGTTCAAGGGAGTGGATACGACAAGTCTGAGGCTAGTAACTCGTTGCCCGATCCTGGAGATTGGGATCCCAATTACAGGTAGATATGTAAATTCAGCTATGCAGTTTTCATTGTGCGCTCACAATAATTCAGCAATCTCAGTTTGCATCAACACTTGATCTGTTTGATAAATTTCTTAGTTTTGCCTTTTTTTCATTGATAGAGTTATCACCGTTGCATATTTTTTGGTCGAATCCATACATTTGGTAAACAATCTCTTGTTATATGCTTGCTGATAAACTACCATGTGAATGCCATGACATAGCAATATTCCCACATTCTGGACAATGTCATTTCAAGATAAGGACAGGTCGTAAGTTACAAGTATTAAAAATACTGTTTATGTGATGGTTAATTATGAAGTTGTTGAGGTAGTGGTTTTGCATAATACGGTCGTCCATTTATCAGAAAGCACCTTGTCAGAGTACCTATTTTCTATGATTAAACTATCTACGCATCTTTCAGTGATATATAGCTTGTGTTTATATTGCATTACTTTTGTCTATTTCAGTGACGAATTACTTTTGCAAGACGATAGTTCAGATATGAACAGCATGGCTAGCGACTTTAACAAGGGGATGCACTTGAATCAACCTTTAATCTCTTCTGAAACAGGAAGATCCAGTCGCATATCAGATGCCTCAACGCAAAGGTCGGCATTATATTGTCAAATTTTTTATATAGCAAAACAGACTTTGAATGTGTACAAGACGGACAGGGATCCTGAATATATATGGCAGTAAATAATAGGGACGTGGATCGTCAATAAGTTTGTGAAGCTTTATTTGGTTCTGTGTATTTATAGTTGTAGAGGCTGAGTTAAGTTTAATGTTTTGTGGAGCATGATATAGGCATGATGGGCATATTCAGTCTGGAGAAGCAGGCAGTAGTAATGCAGCAGCAATCCATGGTTATGCCCATAGTCAGACAAAGAATCAATCATATTTTATGCCGAGCCGTTTGGGGCAGCAGCAGCAGAGGCAATATCTAGGGAGATCAGCACCATTTCGTGATGTAAATGTGCAGGCGGCCGCACATCCTCCTCCTCCTCCTCCTCAATATTCACATTCTCCTGGAAGCAAGGACGTACGTCCAACACAACCTGGGCTCCTCCCCCCTGGCAAGTTTATGTCATGTTATTATTTATTTACTCACTTGAAAGTGAAACACATTATTGTTCTCACACACAGTGGTACGGTGGTATTGTATTATTTACTTACAGGAGGACGTAGAGGCAATGTATCCAATGCTCATCCTGCTGCTGCATTTTATGGAAAAAAGGATCATGGAAGGAATGGCTGAATAAAATTGAATTACTTTTATAATTATTTTTTTTATTATTATTATTATTATTAATATATTGAAATACTGTCATCATGTCTGCCTCCGTTGTGGGTTATTGTCTTGTTGTCAATTTTCTAATGTACTAGTAGTATTCATTCACTTTGGTCTACTCGGTTGGTTTTTAAAAAATCCAAAAGCTAAAAAAAGCTTCATTTATTACACCAGAGCATTTCAAATGCCAATTAGTTGTGTTCAGGAATGGAATGTCATCATCTGCTTTTAACTGATCATCTATTCTTCAACATTTTCTCCCCTTTATTAATTAATACTTCAATTTGAACCTATATGAATTAACCCTAAACTGCTTAGCTACAGAGTTTTAGTCATCTAGATGAACCACAACCCATTGTTAATCATTTCATCTCTTCCACTCCTTTAATATTTTCACAAACTTTTTTCTATATCTTTTCAATATTCTCCTAAAATTCCAAATTAACGTTTTTGGTTTGGTAATTGTGAAATAGTAATACATCAAATATAAAGAAGGAGAATAGAAACACAAAGAAAGTAAGATAATTTCATGAATCTTAGTTTACCATATTAAATAATCCTCTCCACAAAAAGTGTGATCCTCAATGATAATTTCATGAATTTTAGTTCACCATATTAGAGAATTATTTCCACATAAGTGTGATCTTCAGTAATTTAGTTGTAAACTAACTGTGCGCCCACGACTCTTTATGATTCGAATAACTCTTTATCCAATTACAGGCCATATTTTAATCTCAATCATCGATCATATCGATTAACGCCCAATGAATCATGATTGACGTCTAACAACTACGTATCACAATTCCCTAGATGCAAATGAAATGTCTACAAGAACTTTAATTTATAATAAACGTACAATACGGTCTCTTTGACAAACATATGTCCCAATTGCATTACATCTATTGGTCTATCGAGACCTCTATTATTGTTCGATAACTGATGACATCTTAAAGTTAAAAAGTCCATGCGTGATTTAGAGAAACCCTTTTCTTTAAACATATACAAATACTATTTTTGCAACACCTCTCTTTCCCTTTTACATATATTTTTTAATTTATATATGCATCATTTATTGTTTTTCTTTTTTTTTTTTTTTTTTTTTTTTCTGGTTGCAAGTAAAAAGGGGACGTGGAAACTTGGAAGGCTATAGACCACCCAAAGCAAGACCAAAAATCTAAACCAGCCAATAGTTATTGACCTCTCCCTTTTTCCATATCCTCACACAAATAAGCCTTGATTTTAAACTATTATCTTGCTACCATATTATTTCCAACAAAATAAAATTGCAATAATAATAATAATAAAAATAATAAATAAAGAAGAAGAATAAGAAACAAGGGAGGGAGAGAAATAGGGTGATTTCAGTTGCAGCACAAGACAACTTCCTCTTCCCAAGCACAGGTGCAGGTAAGAAAAATCAAACACTTCATTCATGCCTGCAAGTATTTTGACATGCTTCATAATATCTAATTTTCTTGCACATTTGTCCCCGCCAATTGTTGTTTTCTTATAAAACCAATTAACTATCATCAATCACCACTTTGTTCCTTTGTGTTTCATCGACCGTATCGAAACCATTTTTATTATATTTATGAATTGTAAGCATAAGCTAATAGCGATCAATCAGTAGGTAGGGTTGTGAAATCTGTGGATCGATCCCCATCCAGATCATCTGTTACATAGTGGCAGCGTGTGGGTGATGTTACGGAGCTGGTGATGATCATGGCCACTGCTGCCGTTATAAACGGACTTAGCACTGGTAAAAGGCTCCTACTCAGTTCTAGCTTGTTCTATTCTGATGTTTCCGACAAGTTTGTTGCTTGCTCCACCGATTCACACTGTCCAATTGCTTCATCTAAGAAGCCCATCAATGCCAAAAAATCTTCCAATTTCTTCTCCAATCGACATCCCCACTCCATTAGGGCTCTTAAAGAACACGTGGACGCTGCCTCCGATCCTTGCACTCTGGAGCCGTGGCTAATTCATGGTTCCACCCTCTTAGGCGAGGAGGATGAAACATCTGATGAGTATTTGGTCGATGCTGTCCTTTTATTGCAAAAATCTTTGCTCGAAAAACAGTGGAATCTTTCTGCTGAGTCATCCACAAAGCAAACAGTTACTAGTCCTAGAGAGAGAACTCCAGCTCCAGCTCGAGCTCGAGCTCGCAAGAAAATTACTCAGGTCACTTGTTCTGGAACTAGTGCTCGATCCCGCAGAATGGATTCTAGGAAAAAGGCTGTTGGCCGGAATATTTCCAATTCCCATCATGATAATGTAAGGAAACAGTGGAGATCAATAATCAGTCCAGAACTTCTTCAGAATAGCTCGAGGAGAGGATATGTAAAGGGTGTTATAAGTGAGGATTTGCTCACCCATTCCCAAGTCGTTCAACTATCACAAATAATTAAAGCAGGTCTTTTGTTGGAAGACCGCAGATCCAGGTCATTCACATTTATTTACACTGTAATGTAAAACAACTGCTTCTATCTATTTCTATGCTTCCTAACTTCCATTCCATATTTCAGATTGAAAGAAAGATTGGGGTGTGAGCCTTCAGATGAGCAGCTTGCAACTTCCCTGCAGATTAGCCGTGCTGATTTGCAGTCAAAATTGATAGAGTGCTCACTTGCTAGAGAAAAGCTTGCCATGAGCAACATTCGACTTGTCATGTCTATAGCTCAAAGATATGATCACATGGGTGCCGAAATGGCTGACCTTATTCAGGTTAATATATTTTCATTTTATTATTTATTTATTTATTTTTCTTCTATCCAACAGGATAATGTGAAACTTCTTTCACTTATGCAGGGTGGTTTGATTGGATTGCTCCGAGGGATTGAAAAGTATGATTCTTCAAAGGGATTTAAGATCTCAACTTATGTTTATTGGTGGATTCGGCAGGTTAGATCGTATACCTAAGCTAAATTTGGTGCTTCTAACCAATTTTAGAAATCTGAAAAGAATATATTGCTCAGTTAGCAATTGATAGACTATCGAACTTTTATTCTTCTGAGCATAAAAGTTGCGTTGCTCTTTTATATGTAAATTAGTCAGTCAAAATCAAAGTAAGATTAAGATCACCACAAGATTCAACAAAAATAAATATGATTTTGACATGTTTTTCTATATTATGCTTCTAAATGCAAGATTTGTATAATGTCGTCCTGCCAACATTTTCGGCCCTGATCATATCAGCATTGCCAGGGAGTGTCAAAAGCTTTAGTGGAGAACTCAAGAACCCTAAGATTACCCACGCATCTACATGAAAGACTAAGTTTGATTCGGAATGCAAAGGCTAGACTGGAAGAGAAAGGAATAACTCCGTCAATTAGTGTAAGAGATTACATTTTAAAGATTGATATTTCAAGTCCTACATAAATATTAATTAATTGAATGACATTCAATATTAAGTTGTCACTGACATTTGATCCATTTCAGAGAATTGCTGAAAGTCTGAACATGTCGCAGAAAAAAGTGAGGAATGCCACTGAGGTACTAAGAATCCTGCTCTGAGATTTGTATCAATCCAAAATATACGTGTGATCCTAATAATAATAATGATGACGATGATGTTGTTCTGTATCCAGGCAAACAGCAAGGTATTCTCGCTCGACAGGGAAGCATTCCCATCATTAAATGGTATTCCGGGAAAAACTCTTCATAGTGTAAGTAAAAGAATGAGGCAGTCAAGTCATATTTATATTTGATTGTAGTGATGGTGAAAGAATGAATTTTGTCTTTGTTTGTGTGTTACAGTACATTGCAGACAATCACGTGGAGAATATCCCATGGCATGGGGTTGATGAATGGGCACTTAAGGTACACAACATAATACACATGTATGGGAACGTGATTACTTTACCATAATCACGATTGAGATAGCATTTGTATGTTTGCAGGACGAAGTAGATAAGCTGATAACTTTGACGTTGAGAGAGCGGGAGAGAGAGATTATCCGTTTATATTACGGGCTTGACAATGAATGCCTGACTTGGGAAGATATCAGTAGAAGGTGCCCCATCATTGCCTCTATCTGATTGAAATAACTAGTGATTGGTTCATTGAAATAACTTGTATATTATTGATTTAATCTTTCAGGATAGGTTTGTCAAGGGAAAGAGTAAGACAGGTGGGACTTGTTGCTCTTGAGAAATTAAAACACGCAGCCAGGAACACAAGATTAGATGCCTTGTTCATCCAACATTGATGGATGGATACCTTCATCCATATGGCCACAAACACAGTTTTTGTTTCTACTTTCTGTATATATAAATATAAACATAAAAGTCACATTTTACATAATATTATGGAGAGATGTTTATATCAGATGACATGGACTAGGACCATCTTTTGTTAGTATAGTTGCGCACTTGTGTTGCATAATAAATATCATGCATCAAAAGGACATGTACAATTCAACAAAAAATAACAACTCGGAAGTTTGCCATATGTTGTCTGATTTTAAAAATACAACTAACAAGCCAGCCAAAAGAGTGTACATACACAAC
Organism: Erythranthe guttata; assembly: GCF_000504015.1. Next base: position 835,129 of record NW_012192868.1, on the reverse strand, counting down.
TAGATGGATGTTCACTAGTTTAGTTAAACACGACCATCCCACAAGCATTCAGAGTTGTTCATTTTGCTCCCCATCAGCAGATTCTGGACCTGTTGTGGAGGATGTAAGCCCAATGCATTAGCCCGTTCCCAGCGCCCTAGTCTGCTCATCCCTAAGCACGGCCCGTACGCCATGTTCATGTCAAATTGTCTCAGAATCATCTCTTCCTCATCATACTCCTCGTCTGTTTTTTTTTTTTTAAATACCAAATCAATCAATCAATTATGCCCGTACGAAAACTTTTCTGAAGGTTTCTCACCAAAATAGATAGAGGAAATATCAATTCAGTAAATTAAAAAGGCGGTTCTGAAGGCAGTAAATTGCAAATTAGGGCTTCTCAACACATTCCTTTGTTCTTATCATCAAACAGGATACGCCTCCTCTTTAATTCTTCGTTAAACATCTGTGTATGTATATGTATATATATATATATATATATAAATAAGAAAAAAAGAAGAGGAAGGTAAGACCTTGAAGATCGGGAGAACCGTGAGATAAAAGAGCAGGAGGCTGGACGACGTCGGAGCCGCAGGAGGCTGAATGCTTTGGCTTCGCAGATTTGATTGGCTTCCCCGATTTGTTTGGCTTTGCCGATTTCTTCTTCTCTCTGAAAAAACCCTTCATGTCCGACGACGACGACGCCATTTCAATTTTGAATTTTGAATTTCGAATTTCGAATTTTGAATTCTACTCTGTTTCTCAGTCTGTGTGGCCGTCATTTTATATGTTCCAGTCCATTAAATTGACCTTGAAACTTAAGCTCATCCAAAAAATACTCGGCCCAATAAGATCAGAAAGGCCCAATAATTCAATTAATTGAACTTGATATTTACAATAGTTGGACGGCATGTATAAATTTACAGAGAGTGGAAGGACGTATAACAAATGTTTATGGCAATTTGCACACCTTATTCATCTTTATAGAGTAAACAAACAAATTAGATGCCTACACTACACTACTATATTACGATTTCATTTCAAAATGAGGGTCTTAGTACATGAAGTAATAAATCTCCTCCTCCTCGACAATTATTATTTTATCACGAATATTTAAAAAGGCTGAATTGTTGATCGCACAAATTAAACACAAGTTTCAGCAACCCACTCACAGCGTGTCATGGCATGGAGATAATCAAATATATATTGTATTATTATTATTATTATTATTAATATAATCCTAATATAGTTTATAGAAGAGTTATCACCAACTGCTAAACAAGTTCCATCATTCTGAGTGATCAGCATCCATCTTGTTCAAGTGGAAACCACCGTCACTGTTCTTGTGCACCTCAACCTTGAACTTCTCTTCTTTTCCTCCTCCTCTCTTCACCTTTAGGAGCATATCAAACTTGGCACAACTCTCAACAACCTGTCCAAACGGAAGTCCGATAAAGTTACTCCCACCCAATACACAAATTTCAGTTCCACATAATGTGATAAAACTTATATCAACTGCTTTTCTTTTTCTTTTTTTTTTTTAATTTAAAGAAGACCGTGCTTGATGTATAACTAACATAAGACAAAAGAGTTACTCAAGTACCAGTGCTGACAGAAAAGTAGCATTAAACCAAGTATGCACACAACGTGATATTCTACCAAGTATCGTATGACTTCCTTTGTCAAAAACTTAATGCTACAACAAGAGACTTGTACATCTAAAAAATAATTGTTTATCACAAAATCTTGAATCTTATTTTCAATCAAAAAGAGAAATAACGTATATTCAGGTAAATAAATGGAAAGTAAACAGATACCCACGTCACATTAGCAATCACATTATCCATTGATACTTCAACTATGCCAAACAATCAAAATAGGGACCTACCTCCGCATTTGCATGGACTACCTCACTAAGTTCATAAGGGAACAATGAGTTAGACCTCATCTGAATCGTCTTAACAGCATGATTAGCAGCATCCTGAACAACAGGATCATGCACAGGCACTGACTGCCAACCCCCGACCTGTTCATCTGATATGAAATGAAGCCATGGGAATCACAATGCAAATTCAATCAGAGATGCTAGTTATATTCATAACATGCTACATGTGTGCCACGATCATAACATTAGTCATCTATTTGTGCGAAACATTACAAACCATGTTTACCAACGATTTGTCATCACCAAAAGAATCCAGCCACATCCAACAATAAAATTTGGGGTCAAGAACAGGGCTTTTTCCACAAACAAAATAACAGGGCTAACTTTTCAGTAGAGATTAAATGTACAAGAGCACGATTGAAATACGATTTATTTGCGAATTTTTCAGTTTTGAACTAAATAAACTTGCAGATTTTTAGATAGAACACAAGAACAAAAGCGAAACAAACAGATCCTCAAAACGACAAATGGCAAATTAATCATAATACATAGTCTCAGTTTAGTTTCCCCCACCATTGATCAAGCCGATTACCTGCTGCTGGATGACCAGCACAATCTCGACCCATATTTTTCTTAGTTTATTTACTTTCAGCGGCCAGGACAAGTGTTATAATTCACAACAGAAGCAGGACATGGAAAAAAACAATTCGATTATCTCAGAGCACGATTACATTTTGCACACTAGTCAAGATAAAACAACAAAAAAATCCATTGTAAATGCGAGGGTTCATTCCAATGAATCAAAGATAAAGTGGAAACTTGTCAAGGAAAAGAGTTATAGAACTAACTAGAAAATCGAAGTACAAATGAAAGAAAAATATGAGGAGAGTGGTTGGCTAACCTTTCTTAACACCTAGGTCAGAGGAAGTAAAGGGGGGAACATCAGGAAGGTGCTTGAATTCTTGGAGTTCCTTAAAATGCATCCATGGTTTAACCCAAACTTTGGCCTCATATAGTTTCTTAATACCAGCAGCATCAACAACTTCAAGAGTAAGATGATGAAGTGAACCGGCAACAACTTGTTCTTTTGCATTCACAACCCTGACCAGCTCAAGTAATGCATTCTGAAAGGAAAAACCAACAAATTTATCAACAAATTTATTCATCTGCAGTAGTAGTAGAAGTAGGGTTGAGATAGAGATACCACCTCCTTGTTGTTGTGCTGTTCGACAGCAAAGCGGGCGAGGGAGTCGATCTCGGTATTGGTGTGTTTGAGGCCTCCGAGAGTAGCCATATCGTTGTTTTGTTGTTCTAAGTTATGAATTGGGAATACAAAATTGGAGAAGAAGAGGACAGCAGAAAGTAAGATTAAGAGGAAAATCGAAGATGCTCTCATCTAGTAATTCGAGAGATCAATGAGAGAGATGATCGATGATGAATGATGATGGATCTTATTCAAACAACAATATCATATGACGCGTGTTTATTCGACTCGTCCGCAACTCGCTTAGTGTCCACTCCGCCTTTTCAATTGCTTACACCTTTACTCTCTACGCGCTATCTATGATTCTATTCAAAAAGTTATCTTTGAATTTTTCTTAGATAGAATTTGACATTTGGAGTTTATTTCTATTTCAATTCAAGTATTAAAATTGGAACCAATTTGGAGAGACGGAGCAGGTAGCCTTGATGGGCCGACTATGAGGAGTGGAGAATACTGGAATGGGCCGAAGCCCGATTTAACCCCCAAAAATCCCAATTTAGAGCTTCCTTGCTTTATCCAGTTGTTTTGATCATCTATCAAAATTCCAAAATTCCCCAAATATTTCCAAATCCATGATGAAATGAGAGATGAATTTCTCCATATCCCACAGCATAATTTATGGACGACGGTAAACACAAAATCATTCCTAAGGTAAGGTATCCTTTTTCGTGTTTATTATGATGTTTTCTGATTCCCTTCATTAATCATTACTTACTAAATTGAATTGTCGATGATTTTTGCAAATCCATTGTAGCTGCTTAACAGCTCCTTCCTTTTCTGTTGTTGTTTTTAAGGATTACTACAAGGTCTTAGAAGTGGAGTATGATGCAACTGATGACAATATACGATTCAATTACCGGAAGCTTGCATTGGTTCGTAGTTTATCTTCTCTGACTCTGACTCTGAAGCAGAGCTAATCTTCTTATGGTTAGATCTAATAATTAATTAATTAATTAATGAACACCTTCGCCCATTACTAGTGTTCATCTCTAATAGATCATCATGGATGCTCATTCATTCATTCATTCATTATTCAGTTAATATTACTTTTATTCTCCTTCATTCATTATGGTACCCGTGCAGAAGTGGCATCCCGACAAACATAAGGGTGATATTGCTGTTACTGCCAAATTTCAAGAGATCAATGAAGCTTATACTGGTCACTCTCTATCCCATACTACTTCTTATTTTCTCGCACTTCCTATTTAACAATTGATACGACTAGTAGTTGGCCAAGCCGAGCTCCTACTGGAGTTTGCCTCATCTCTTATTAATTAAATGACTATCCTTTAAATTATCATCTATCCTGGGACGAACTGCAGTTGTGTCCACCTGTCACTTTTAGCATCATCTCTCTCCTTTACTAGGGTTGCAATTTGGGTGCTACTTCCGCCATTAAGCAGACTGAATCTTGAAAATATTTTCATTACAGTTTTTCTTATTTACAAACACATTATGCCCTTTGAGGTAGTTGCAACTGTGGAGGCTTCTGTTAGTTGTCCCATTAGGACTCTTAAATATGTAAATGTAATTTGTTCAACTCTTGAAATATGCAATGTTAACCCTTGTTCCGAACACTTCCTTGCAGTGTTGAGTGATCCAGATAAAAGACTTGAGTATGATCTGAACGGGAATTATGAGATTGACAAGTATACTCTGGGGGTCAGTAATTACGCACCATGTCATCTTATTATTATTATTCTATATATCTATTGTTCATTCCTTTTTAAAGATCACTTTTTTTATAATCAAAGTTCAGCTTGCTGCAGTCATTAATCTTTGAGACTTATCTTGCTGATAGTGTCAATTCGCATTTGTTCAATACAGGAATATTTATCGAGATTCAAAGGAATGATACTTACCTGTAATGGGCTTGGTATTAGTCACACTTCAATTCGGTATGTCTGACCATCTAGCCCTAGTGCTAGAGTTGTTTTATTACCTTTTCAAGTAAGACAAAAATGCTGATCCTCATCCTACACTTGTGGCAGCTGCACTTACATAGCATTTGATATTTCTTGCAAAATGGTGCCGATTCTCAGGAACTAGTCAATAAGTTTTTACTTTTTACAAAAACATATTAACATGAGCCTTTTTGGATAATTGTGAGGTGTGATTCTGGTCACTAGATTGCACAAGTCTACAACCCCACGCGTCTTATGAGATAGTTTTGGACTTGTCAATTTTTTAGTGTTTCTTATGATTTATGTTAGCAGTTATTATATTTTTCTGTAATAGTAATAAGAGAGGAAGAGTAAAATACTAGGGATTAATGATTATTACAAATTTACAATAATAACAAATACCATAACAATAGTAAACAAGGAGTTTATTGGACTTATTTGTAGATCACTTAGTATACACAATTTGATACATAATTGATTCTTTACAGTCTATAATTTGTCCTCTCATGTGAATTTGGAGTGCTCTAATCCACAGCATTATGAATTATGAATTATGAGTTATGAATTTTATCATGTGCATCTTGGTTGCATTTGATTTTGGTAATTGTCGTATGCAGGTCACAGCCACTGATGGAACTTAAAGATTTAAAAGAAAAGTAAGGTTTGGACTTTGGAGTGATGCCATTGTATTTGTTCATCTATATCCCACCTCAATCCTTGTGCTTTTTGGGTAAGAATATATTTGTATGATACATATACTGTTGCATGGAAAGTGATGCGCTGCTATACTTGACGAGAAACATCTGTATATTGGTCTCATACTGTAAGTAGTAATGCTATCTATGATTTCTTGTATATGCTAGTTGATAGATGTTTGTACCCTGTATTTGTTTCTTTTTCCAGATTAAGAGAAATCATTTTAGCATTATCAATATCTTTTAACAAATTTGGATTTTCTCCTGGTACTAGTCCTTTTAATTGAACAATAAGAGATGTGTAAGGACAGCCTAAAACAGAAAATGATCGAGCAGCCAAGCATTTGAGTTAATAAATCCACAACCAAGCATAAGGATTAGAAGAAAATTGTTAATAATGTGTTCTAAACATAGAACATTTCCCGCGCTGCTTGCTGTCTCGAATTATTCTACTATCTTTACAAAATCTCCAATATCATCATTATATCCATCTTTCTCCCTCTCTCTCATATAATGAAAATATCTGAATCAGCTAATGTAACTAGTTACAACATAGTTTGTACATATACGGTTCATTAAACAACAAACAACTAAAAAAATATGGAACAACATACAGTTTGGGTTCATGTGGAGTCACATCATAAGCTAGAAATTTGATCAGAACCTACATCGGACCACATAATACTCGAGCTTTCCTTATGGAATGAAAACGACTGAGCTAACTTCACAGCATCTTGTACTCTCAACCGAGTCCCCTGTTGTGCAACAACTACAGATGCAACCTTAGAAGCTAATGTACCCATGCCTCTCAAATCAGAGACCCCATGTAATAAACCATATAATATGCCAGATGCATAAGCATCCCCAGCTCCACAAGTATCTACTGGCACACAAGGTGATGGAGGGATGTAAACTGCTTCTCCTTTTACTCCGATATATGATCCTTTAGGACCATCTGTCACTGAAACAAACGGGACAAAATGGCTCAGGTACCTCGTGGCAGAAACTGGGCTTTCTTTTGACGGAAAATGACAGAAAGTTCTTGCTTCATCACTGTTTGCAAATATGATGTCCGCATAATTTGCCATGATATCCCTGCCAAAGAAAACATAAAACTTGAATTGATGATGGGCAAAGGCATATGGTACCCTATTGTGAGTAAAGAAAAGGAGACATCAATATCTTTTTTAAAAATTGGCTTGTTTAATCTCTCCAAAAATGAGTAGCTACAGAGTGATCTCAACGTTCAACTAAGATGAAACAGTCTCTTGTTTTGTAAAGAAAAATCCAAGGAAGATAAAGCACAAATGAGATGAACTTCAATAAAAACAAGCCTAATTTACGATCAGCGAATCTGACCATGAATCTTTCAGTCTTTGTTTTTAAAATCATTTCAATGTAAACGACTTTCCAATAACAACTCCAGCTAATTTGATTTTAAAATTCACAGAAATGCAATGACCAACGGCTATCCTGGTGAGATGTGAAGAAACATAAACAATCGGGTATGTTGCAAGCCCACTCACCAGAAATCATCGTAATGTCTCTCAATGCAGGTAACATCTGACGCTGTGATGGCAATCAGAGCGCCACACCTCCGAGCCTCTTCGCATACCATGGCAATCGTTTTGATAGTGTCAGGAAATTCAAATAAGTATCCTTCAATTATTAATATACTTGTTTTGGATATCAAGCTGGCCAAGCACGGATCGTAGTTTACCCTTGAAGATGTACCCTGATTTCATCAAAGGGGGTTATTTGTGAGAAATTTATGAACTTATCTTACTTTCATATAGCTTGAGAAGTTTAGATAACAACCAGGATAATGATTGACGATTCCCTTATGGAATGCATTCAAACTTCTTTACATGTTAGAGCCTAACTTCACATATTACTGGATTAAGCTCATCAGTTGAATCATTTTGCAGCCCATAGAATCGATCAAGGGGTGAAGATTCATCTCATTATTTAACAATTCTTATTCATTGGTTTTGCTAATGCATTATTAGTTTCAAACTAGCCATACCCATGATGTGTTTGCCTACAACACAATGCATACCTAACTTGGTCTGTAATCAGCGGCACTAGGAACTTCATTTTGTCTGAGTTAAAAAGCGATATATAGATAACTAGTGAAACCAAACTTCATTTTGTCTGAGTTAGAAAGTGATATATAGATAACTACTGAAACCAAACTCCGATATTATTTTTTTTCAGAAAAAACAAAAGGTTCTGAATTTACATCCTGAACTGTTTCAACTTGATCCATTTGCTATATTAAAGTTCATACACATTTTGTAGGAGAAATAAACTAATCAAAAGAATTGTTAGTTTGAACATATGTATTATATCTCAGGACCCAACACCGGCAACTAATATTTTCATAAAATTGCAGAAACTTACGAAAGAAAAATAAAAAGTAAAGGAAAGAAGAAAGAAACAGAAAGGTCTGGCTATGTAAACTTCATCTCCACGAGAATGTACTAACGAATTTTTTAAAGCCTTACTGTATGCTTAGACAATCTCATAAGCACAGTCATGGTTACTCCGTAAATGGAATTCTAAACGTTTCATTATAAAAGATACTACTAACCTGGTATGCAAGCATCGTCCGATGGGCATCCGGAGTTGTGAGAACAATAACAGTTCCTGTTGTTCCATCTTTAACTGGTGCTGAAAGGAAATTCACATTTGCTCGGCGGAGTTTTGATCTATGTAAAATATACAACAAAATATAATTTATAAATCAGGCTCATCAAAAGTAATAACAAGACAAAACAAAATGTGTGCAGTATGGCTAACCCATTATATAGAGAACTTTCACAAGTACGAGATCAGTGAGTTATTCTTCCAGAAAGAAATAAAAACACGAAATCATGGAAGGTAAAGTCTCTAGAAGCAAGGGTAGAATCAACCTAATGGAGTATGAATAGTAAAAGTTGTAAAAGTATGAATATGTCAGAAAGAGAGTGTACCGGTAGAATTCACCTAAAGGATCACTTCCGACACTACCTGCCATGGCAACATTCAAGGAAGGTCTGCCGATGGTTTGACCACCAAGCCTTGCCAAGGCCACCAAGGTGTTAGAAAGAGAACCGCCAGCAGCAGCTTTGTAGCTGCATCCATCCATGGCTCGTAAAACTCTGCCTCTTTCTTCATGATTCACTACTTTCCTAGTACCCTTCTCTAACCCAAGTCTATCGAGAAATTCATCATCAACCACGCCAGAGAAATCCACCTATAAATGGTGAGAATGAGTTACATTACATCATAACTTTAATTCAGACAAAAGTCGCAATCTACTTTCGTGTCAAAATGACTAATCCTAGACCTAAAAAAAGGGAATATTTGCATAGCATATCCAATAATGCAAAATACACATGAAGACTCTCAAATAGAGAAGAAATTACCATAGCTTGGCCGAGGCCCAAAACATGCCATCCTTGTGGAGAGGAGGCAGGGGATTCATTGTCATGGTGTGGGTGGGGTTCGTCTTCGTCGTCGGAATCAGAAACAGCTAACTCATCAGTTGAAGAAGGAGTAGAATCGACCAAACCATCTGCATAGGTGCCGTCGCTGTCACTAGACATGGAAGAAAAATTGGAATTGGAATTGAATGGGAGACAACATGTGAGAGGATGAGAAAGTATGTGTGTGCGGTTAAAAATGGATGAATTGAGGGTTGAGGAGCCAAAAGAGAAAGTGGAGGATGGAGAAAAAAGGTCGGAAAATGGGGGAATTTTTCTGAGAGAAAAGGAATTGGAGGCGGGAGAAGAAGAGGATGATAAGGAGACGAGAGAGAAAGACATGATTGATCCAACAATCCTACACCAGTGGAGAACGTCGGTCGCCACCCACTATTCTTCCGCACTTGTGCTCCGCCCCCACTACCATCTATTTTTATATCTGGTCTCAGTTTATCTTCAAACTTCACCTGTATTTTTCTGTTATACCTATTTTGTCCTTCTTCTTCGCCCCTCTCTTTTACATCCAAGCAAACTATAACAGTAATTTCATATTTCTGGAATTAATTAAGTTAGCACTTTTTTTTTGGTGCAACTTTTTACATGTCTCGCAATAATAAAATATTTATCTATAAGTAGGATGGTGATGCTGCTTTAAAATGTTGGGTCAGCCCAATGGTCTTGAAGCTCACAGGTTTCTTAAGTTCGGAAATCTTCAAGCCCAATATTGGGAATGCCGAGAGTCCTTGCCACGCGTCCGAGTTAGTTAAAGGACCGACTTCACTTGTTAATCTGCAAAACAGTTGAAAACACTAGGTGACACACGCGTCCGAGTTAGTTAAAGGGCCGGCTTCACTTGTTAATCTGCAAAACAGTTGAAAACACTAGGTGACACGCCGAGGGTAGCCCGACGATTGTCCTCCGACGCTCAAGTCATAAAACTATCACAATATAAACAATTAATATTAATTACTTGCCTAAATAGTGTGTACCTTATTATGTGATTGATAACACATATTTATAGGTGGAATTTGGTATGGTTTTCTTGTAAAAAACTAATGTGGTACAAAAAATATTAGCTTTCTTCACATAAGATCTTATGAAGTTCTTAATTAAAGGCCTTTGTGTTGGGCTTTTCCTTTTAATGAGTTTTTTTGGGTTAAAGCTCAATTAGGCACATCATTAAGCCCTCACTCCCAGGTTGAGCCACCGGCCCGTGGGTCTGCATGAGAGTAATTGGGAATAGTCGCTCGAAGACGAAATAATTTTTTTTGTTTTCCTTGAGTTTCAAGGTAGCAGGAAATTTTGAAGTCGGCTACAAGGATTTTGTAGAGGCTGACGCTGCAGTTAGGCGATGATATTTTTTTATGGGAGGCCCATTTGTTGTACGGTGGAAATCAGTCGCCAACATTATTAGAGGAAGTTGTAACATTGTGAGGGCCTAAGCCGTGAGCACCCCGACAAAGTTATAAAGGGTGGTTAGGGTAAACATGACATTTCGTAAAAAATGAGTTATGCTTCATCTTTTCCGGTGAGACGGTATCCCTTGGCTATATCGCCTAGTGGGAGGCTCGGCTCTCGTAAAGAATAAACTTTTACTTTATCTTCTTAGGTAAGACGGTATCCCTTGGCTTTAACGCCTATTGGGAAGTCCGTATTTTCGCACTTCGTGGTTGATCAGACCCTCAAGTTTTTTATGCCGGAAGTCTGCCCGTTCACCTAAGTTTTTTGTGGCGGGTAAGACTCCCCTGAGCTTTAGTTGCTCTATTTGTTGGAGCTTTGGAGAGCGAGAAGCCAAGGTTCGGGTTGCCCAAATCCTTGATATCTTCCCCTTTAGCTATTTTTTGAGTCTATTTATTTTTTGTTAAATCGATTGTAGATGCCTTGAACAAAAACACGTAGAGAAGACAAATGGTTGATGTAGAAATCACGGCGGCGGTATCCCACCGACTAAAATAGTTTATTAAGAATCATGCGGCCGACAGTATGCCTTGAAAATATTGTGCGGGGCGGTATGCCTCCAACTTATTGCTGAAAATAAATTACATGGGCCCCGCGTGGGGGGCAATAGTAAATACTAAGTAAAGTACTTCTTCAGGGTTGCGATTATTTCTAGGAATTCTCTCAAGTGCCCGTTTTGGACAAGTCTTCCGATTGCTCGCATAAGCTGAAAACACTCCTCAGTAGTGTGACGTCGATCTCTGTGGTATTCACAGTAATCATCCGAATTTTTTCATTCTAGATTCTCCGTCATCCATCTCGGTGGTTGTAGAATTTATTTCTGCTATGCGACGATCATTATGTCAACAAGCTTATCTTGAGAGGTGAGAACTTCTCGAATGTGCGATTTTTGGCGCGACGCCTCTCTTCTTCTGTATTATAGTTGTGGCTTCTCTCATCGCGCTTTCGCTTAAGGGGTACCATCATCTCTGCAGTCTCCTCAATCCGAACGTACTTCTCAGTGTGGTTCAAGAGCTCCTCTAGGATCATAGGGGGTCGGCCTGCGATGTACTCTTGAAAACGAACATGCTTCAAATTGTGTTGCAGAATGTCGGTTAACATTTCGTGATTAAGGAGGGGCACTTCATGTACTGCTTTGATAAATCGTTGCAGGTAATTCATAAGTGATTCTCCGTCCCGCTGTATGACCTTGAAGAGATACGATTCAATTTTGGCGTATTTCTTGCTTATAGAGTATTGGTGAAGTAAAATCGTCGCTAGTTGGTCCAGATTGTCTATGGACCATCCGGGCAAGCCGTTGAACCAAATTTGTGCCTAATCAGCTAGAGTGGTCTGAAAAATCTTGCAGTGAGCTGCGTTATTAAGACCGTAGAGGTCAATCTTGACGTAAAAATTATTTAAGTGATCTTGGGGATCCCCGGTTTCGTCGAATTGGGGGAGATTGGGATCCTGAATCCAAGAGGCAACACTTCTTTCATAATAGCATGAATAAATGGGTAATTCGAGTGGAGAATGCCCCAAAGTGAGCGGCCGTCGACCTCGAGACTTCTCGTCGAGGTTTCCTTGAGTTTCAGTCGCCGGAGCCTACTCGATGCCTTCTTATTTCCTGGTATCGGGAAGCTCTACTTCCGAGTTGGTTTCGAGGGGAGTTTTTGCTGTGGTGCGCATCTTCGCGGTGTCCCCCGCCTCGAGGCCTTTAACAATCGTCATACGACCGGGAATAACCGCTTCTCGTCCGACGGCTTTGCGTCGCTCTCTCCCTTGAAGGGTCTCGGGCTCTGCCTTAGTGGACGCTGTGATTGGCGACGAGTTTCTCTTCGAGGCGCGCGGTCTGAGGATGTGTTACGCTGAGGCGAGTGGCGGTGAGCGTTTATTCGAGACGCGCGGTCTGAGGATGTGCTACGCTGAGGAGAGTGGTGGTGAGCGTATCTTCGAGACGCGCAGTCTGAAGATGTGCAACGTTGAGGCGAGTGGTGGTGAGCATATCTTCGAGGAGCCAGTTCGGAGGAATAATTTTGGCCGTTGAGCGATACTCTTTCCTCTGAGTCATGGAGCTCCACGATTGACGGATTGGTACGGACATACACGGAATCTGTAGGATCGCTTCCCATATAAATAGTTTCTTCAATGTCAGTTGTGCTTTGAGTATTAATATACTGAGCTACAATGTTCGTCGCTGCCCAAGCTGCTACTTTGGCCACCGTCTTCTTCGGTAAGGCTTGTAATTCCTCTGCGGTCATCTAGATGACCGGCACTGAAGATCCCGCAAGTTGGCCTCTCTCGTCGTTCTCTTCCTTCGAGGCGGCTCTATGACTCCAGCTCTATCTTGAAGCGGCTGGTTGAGATCGCCTTGACCACCACTAGGCCAAAATGCAACACTGGCGACGAAATTTCGCGACGAAATTCGTCATGTAGCGACGTTTTTTCGCCGTTAGCGACGCTTTAATTTCGTCGCCAAATCATTAAAAAAGCGTCGCGTACTGCCCGTCGCAAAGTCAGCGACGAAAATCCAATTGCGACGCAAAGCTCGGCGACGAAACTATCCATTCGTCGCGAAAACCGTATTTTCTGAAAAAAATTATTTTTTTATTGTTAGCGACGGAAAATTATTATCGTCGCATGTATTTGCTACGAATTTGTTTATTTCGTCGCAAGTTCACCGAATCTGTGGGCGACTAAATAGTTGTTTCGTCGCCCGGTTCTATTTTTTGTGGCGACGAAAACTGAGTTAGATTTCGTCGCAAACTTTTTTTTTTATTATTTATTTATTTATTTTAATTATTTTTTATTACAAAATAAAATCCCCTGTTAAAAAAAATAAAAAAAAAAAACCAAAACCATATTTACTCAAAAATATTTAAAACCACGATTACCAATTAAATATCAAAATACAACACAAACATCAATTCAAAAATTACATAAAAACTTGAAACCATAAATGTATTAGTTCAAGAGGCACACTAATTTCATCTCGTTTTTATACTCCACCATTAAAACGCTCGAGCAAGTTGTTCAAAAGAGCTCGGGTTTCCTGCAATTGCTGTTCTAATCGATCAACTTTTTCATCTTTTACTTTATTTGTTTCTCGGTTTTCGTTCAATTGTTGTTCTAATCGATTCACTTGTTCGTCTTTCATTTGCATTTGTTCTTGCATTGCCTTCATTTGAATCTCCAGTTGAATCTCCACGTCTGATGGTGTTGAAGAAAATCTCGACTTTCCAATCCTTGTGCTTGAACTTTTAATTCCAAGGCCTTTACTCTTTCCCAAAACCTTTTCAATTGCAGTCGAGTTGGCCGTGCTTTCGTCACTTCCATCACGCATGGTCTCATCATAAACTCGCTCCAAATCAGCCTGAAAATGATTATGTACAAAAGTTTAGCAAAAAATTCGACAGCATAACATCTAAATACGAGCATACCCAAAAAAAATCCTTACCAGTACACAACAACTTGACATATTAAAAAAAAAAAATATCCATAGCCACACATCTAAACATATAAAGAATTAACATACTACCGATTGAAGAATATAATTACACTTTACTTACCGAAATGAGAAGTTGTTCAGGAGTTGTTGTCCCGTTATACGGCTCTGTCTCTCCTTCCTCACTAATAGATGGTCCGGTTTCCCTCAACGCATCAATGCCCATGTAGGCTTTCTTATACGTGTCAAACACGGTAGGATTTTTGCCAAACTTTTTAAACTAAAAAATAGATTATACAATAAGTATGTATTTTATATAAACTTAAATAAATTAAAATTATAGATTAAGCCACTTACATGATTATAGGACCAACTATTGATACTTGTTCGACCCCAATGGTGGTCTGTCGACACTTTCTTTCTTGAGTCCTTGCATTTAGTGGACTTGGACTGTGAAAAATATTGCACAAATTAATACACATAAACATATGAAAATATAATCATAAATTAAAAGCATATTACCTTCCCATCATCCCCCGAAGTAGAAATAGAATGAAACTGATCACACAGCCTCTCCCAAGTTTGAGCGCTAATCCTATCCGGAAGATTTGCCTTAGCAGCTGCAAGGTTGGGCGCTTTATCAAAAACCGCCTTCAATCTTTTATTTTTTGCATCTTTCCAACGACAATTGGCCGTCTCGTTGAACCATTTCTTCGTAGTCTCATTTTCAGGAAGTTTCCACGTTACCTAAAAGGCATACAAAAAAATTCATAATTAATTGATAACAAAATAATTATAATAACTGAAATAAATAAAATAATTTGAACTTTCAAATACCTTAAATGCTTTCCACAATCCTTCGACACGACCCTATTTCTTGTGCTTAGGCCATGAAATAGACGGATCAAAATTGTCCCAATGTGTAACCTCGTTACTAATTGCCACCGCCAACTTGTACCTCCCGGGTGCAACGGGAATACCCATACCGTCAAACTCCAAATCAACTATGTCGGTACTTGTAGACTCATCACCTATAGGCTCAACAGAAATATCTTCCGTCGACATTGCTCGCCTGAGAAACAAAATAAGATACACATATACAGAAATATATATACATAACAATAATAAATTATGGCAAATAAAATGATAACATTAAAACAAGTACATCACAATCCAAACAAGCTAATTAACAAGACTTCAAAAAAATATTAGAACAACAAAAATAATTATTCACTCTTCCATATCATCTATAGCATTTATGTCATTATTTATAGGAAGTATCTCATAACATTCATCTTCAACTACATTGAGATCATCAGGAGTCAAAGCAAAGTTGTCTCTTGGTTCAATAACAATCGGAACCACCCATGGCCTATCACGTGGATCATCAACGTAAAAAGCTTGCAATACTTGACATGGAAGAACAAAGGGACTCGCTTTTATAACTGGCTTTGTTAGGTTCACAAGTGTAAAGCCCAAACCGTCCGTCTTGTTCATGCGAGTATTAGCCCAATCACATTCGAATAAAACTACCCTCTTTGTACCTTCATTGGCCGCTCCCGTAGTTCTTTTTCGTTCGAGACAGCTCTGAGACTCCACCGCTACCTTGAAGCCATTGGTTAAGATCGTTTTGACCCTCTTCGTTGGCCGCTCCCGTAGTTATTTTCCTTCGAAGTGGCTCTAGGACTCTGCTGCTACCTCGAGGCGGCCGGTTGAGATTGCCTTGACCACCTTCGTTGGCTGCTCCCGTAGTTCTTTTCCTTCGAAGCGGTTCTGAGACTCTAACGCTATCTTGAAGCGGTTGGTTGGGATCGCCTTGACCCTCTTCGTTGGCCGCTCCTATAGTTCTTTTCCTTCGAGGTAGCTCTGAGACTCTACCGCTACCTTGAAGCGGTTGGTTGGAATCGCATTGACCCTCTTCGTTGGCCGCTCCCGTAGTTCTTTTCCTTCGAGGCAGCTCTGAGACTCCACTGCTACCTTGAAGCGGTTGGTTGGATCGCCTTGACCCTCTTCGTTGGCCGCTCCCGTAGTTCTTTTCCTTCGAGGTAGCTCTGAGACTCCACCGCTACCTTGAAGCGGTTGGTTGGAATCGCCTTGACCCTCTTCGTTGGCCGCTCCCGTAGTTCTTTTCTTTCGAGGCAGCTCCGAGACTCCACCGTTACCTTGAAGCGGTTTGTTGGGATCGCCTTAACCCTCTTCGTTGGCATCTCCCGTAGTTCTTTTCCTTCGAGGCAGCTCTGAGACTTCACCGGTACCTTGAAGCGATTGGTTGGGATCGCCTTGACCCTCTTCGTTGGCCGCTCCCGTAGTTCTTTTGCTTCGAGGTGGCTCTAGGACTCTGCCGCTACCTCGAGGCGGCTGGTTGAGATTGCCTTGACCACCTTCGTTGGCCGCTCCCGTAGATATTTTCCTTCGAGGCGGTTCCGAGACTCCACTGCTACCTTGAAGCGGTTGGTTGGGATCGCCTTGACCCTCTTCGTTGGCCGCTCCGTAGTTCTTATCCTTCGAGGCAGCTCTGAGACTTTGTTGCGACCTTAAGGGGGTTGGTGGAGATCGTCTTGACCACCTCCGTTCATGACACGCGATCTAGTTTGCATTCCCACAGACGGCGCCAAAATGATGTTGCTCCAAAATGTTGGGTCAGCCCAATGGTCTTGAAGCCCACAGGTCTTCTAAGTCCGGGAATCTTCAAGCCCAATATCGGGAATGCCGAGAGTCCTTGCCACGCGTCCGAGGTAGTCAAAGGGACGGCTTCACTTGTTAATCTGCTTTGAAAACACTAGGTGACACGCCGGGGGTAGCCCGACGATTGTCCTCCGACGCTCAAGTCAGAAAACTATCACAATATAAACAATTAATATTAATTAATTGCCTAAATAGTGTGTACCTTATTATGTGGTTGATAACACATATTTATAGGTGGAATTTGGTATGGTTTTCTTGTAGAAAACTCATGTGAGACAAAAAATATTAGCTTTCTTCCCATAAACTTCTTATAAAGTTCTTAATTAAGGGCTTTTGTGTTGGACTTTTCCTTTTAATGAGCATCTTGAACTTTTTAGGTTAAACCTCAATTAGACACATCAGATGACAAATCAAATTAAGATACTCAACCCTCGCTAGTTAGTAATTCGTTTGAGATCAATTTTCTTAATATAACAAATCCAATTTGCAGATATATGAAACACATCTTTGAACTTGAACTGGATTAAGAAAAATGATTAGTATAGTATGTATACAAAATTAAGCTAATTGAATTCTATATATATTAAGCTCGATTCAAGCTTTATCCAGCTTTACTCTATAGTTTATTAAATAAAACTCAGACACAACTTGAAAGTTCGATTAAAATTCAAACAAATTTGAACAATCATGTATTTGGCTCGACTCGAAACACCCCTACACATAAAAATAGTTTTCCCCCTTTTCCATTTACTAGAACTAGAATTCCCTCTAAAAAGTACTGAACGCGGTACTCATTTTTTGTTGAACGCGACGAATTTTTTTCATTTTAATATACGTTTGAAAGCAGAGACTATGTTCCCAAAAAAATTGCATACGATAGTAACACAAACTAAGCTCCTACTTTGAGACTTCAAATATAGCAATATATTTCTATGTCCATGGACTTCAAATATAAACTACTTATTAAGATGTTTATTCTTTTGTTGTATGATAAGGGAAAAGTATACAATTAATTAGTATATTTTAAGTAGGTTAACAAGAAGATGATAAACAACCAGCCCGTCTAGCTCAGTTGGTAGAGCGCAAGGCTCTTAACCTTGTGGTCGTGGGTTCGAGCCCCACGGTGGGCGATATTTTTTTCAATGGCTGATTATCGAGGTAAAATAAATGGGCTATTATCACCTCTTATGGGCCTCTACTATTTAATATTCGGTGGGCGATAATTTTTTATAAAATGGCTAATTATTGAGTTAAAATAAATGGGCTATTATCACCTCTTATGGGCCTCTACTATTTAATATTCGGTGGGCGATAATTTTTTTTTTAAAATGCCTAATTATCGAGTTAAAATAAATGGGCTATTATCACCTCTTATGGGCCTCTTCTTTTTAATATTCGGTGGGCGATATATTTGTTGTCAATGGTTAATTATCGAGTTAAAATAAATGGGCTATTATCAACTTTTATGGGCCTCTACAATTTAATATTTATTATGAGCGGTCCAAATTATGTCGGTGGGCAATTTATTTTTGTTGGGCTAATAATAATCGAGTTAAAAAATATATGAGCTCTCTTGGGGCTCTACTATTTATTAGGATCTGTCCAAAGTATTTGTCATTAATTGTTGACAATACAAAATATCCGCAAATCCTATGATAAAATGAAAAAGAAATTGGTGAAGATCCGTCAAAAGAGATGTGGCAGCCACAACAACTCAAGAGTTGACTGCCTCGTATCCATATCCACGTGTCGTTCATCTGTCCATCATTCCCTTCTTTTTTAGTGTGGTAGAAAACGTAATATCGACAAATAACAAGTCTCAATTAGTATGAATTTCTAAAACCCCCCCTACACAACCCCCCTTCTCTCTCTCTCTCTCTCTCTCTCTCAGCCGCACACGCTTCTCTTTATTCCGTTTACCATCTTCCGCAACTTGCTGCTATGTCAGTGCTCAGCCGGCTCGGTGTGGCAGCGCGGCTGTTATCGAAGCGTATAAACCGAGGGTACGGATCAGCTGCTGCCGCTCAGCTGGATTACGATTCTTACTATTGCTACGATGACGAGGAAGAGGAGATGAAGAATCGGAGAGTAATTGAGGAGTCGGAGTCGGAGGGATGGGAAACGCTGGGGAGGGGTGTGCAGTGGGTCATCATGGGCGATCCAATGGCCAGGCGACATCTCTATGCCCAGCGCCTTGCCGACCTTCTCCACGTTCCTCATATCTCCATGGGATCTCTCGTTCGTCAGGAACTCAACCCTGATTCTCCTCTCTATAAAAAGGTTTTTTATTTTCCTTCAATTTTGAATACAGATTGTACTGCGATCGATCATAAAAAGTAGTTTTGGATCGATACAGTTCTGTTATTTTTCTTGTGTTTCCTTTCCTTGATTATATCATTAATATGTCACACAGTCACAGTGATGTTGGTTGGTAACTCGTTATATGTGTGCGCGTGTGTGTATCTATACATATATGTAGAAAATGACATGCATTTTACCTTCTGTTTGGTCTTACATAGATTGCCAGCGCAGTGAACCAAGGGAAGTTAGTCCCAGAGGATGTCATATTTGGGCTTTTGTCCAAGAGGCTGGAAGAAGGATATTGCAGAGGTGAAACTGGATTTATTTTGGACGGAATTCCTCGTACAAGGATGCAAGCTGTTAGTGTTTCTTCATCCTCTTAGCACCTTCTTTTATGTCTTTTGCTATTTACAGTGCTTTCCTGCTTAATTGGTTGTTTAAATTACATTTCATATATAGTGTTTCTGATGATCATTAGTGTCAAATGTTCATTTTCATTTTAAGCCGTTTTCATGGAGTTTTCGCCATTTTATTTATTTATTTTTGTGTTCCTTGCGATTATTGTAGCATTTGTGTCAAATCATAGTCAGCAAAAAATTGTGAATTTTATTGGCAGCACATGGTCCAGTGTTGTTGGTAAGGCCAGCAATACATGTTTTTTAGTTGTATAACAAGGGCCCTTTTTATAAATTTATGTCTTGTTGGTTTGTAAATCACACTAGTTCCAGAAACAGTTTCTTGATTCTTGTTTTTGGTCCTTGCAGGAGATACTTGACCAAATTGCTGATATAGACTTGGTGCTGAATCTTAAGTGTGCCGAGGAGTCTGTTGTGAAGAAAACTTTAGGCGGTGGAATGTATTCTCCTTCTCGAGAATTCCATTCCGTGGCTACTTCAGGATTGAATATCAGTATTCAGAAACAATCAGGTCCTTTTCAGTCTACAAATGTCGACTCAGATACCATCTGGAAGGAGAAGCTTCGCATGTATGCAGATCAGGTAACCCCATTGTCTCCTCAGATAAACACTATGTAGCTTAAGTGGAAGTTTTTTTGCTATGGTCTTACTTGATATGCACATCAGAACTATTTTATGATTCATTAAAACTATGTCGTTACGGATTAAAACTATACAGTATAGAGTACTGACTCCTTTTAGACCCCTCCCTTGGTTATCAATAATGCATGCAATGTGGTTTTCTCTGAATTTTTGTTCAGATGGTAGACTACTGTTTGCATGTATTCAATCCTATATACCGGTTTTATGCCCTTGCAAATGTAACATACCTTACTGTTAGTAGACTTGACAATATTAATAGCAGAGTGATTTGCATTTTTCACTCCAACTACACTAGCATACTTACGGAACCAGTTATATGTGTTCAGATGAAGCCCCTGGAAGAATACTATAAGCAGCAGAATAAGCTTCTCGATTTCCAAGTGGCCGGTGCATCTGGAGACACCTGGCAAGGTCTTTTGGCTGCTTTGCAGCTGCAACACGTGAATGTTGTCACTTCTCCTGCCAATTCATCACAGAAGTTGACGGCATAATTTTGGCCGAGAAAGATTCGTTTTGTTTCTAGTCCTGGTGTGCTAGTAAACACAAGATATGTTTGCCATGTGGTATCATATCTTGGATTTTTTTTGTAGTGAATGTATCCAATTTTGCATTAGGGATGAAAGGATAATCCTTTTAATTTTTTTCTTGTGTGTTCAAGTTTGTTAGGGCTGAAGTTGAGTGTAAAAACATTATCCGGCATTTATATACATATCAGTTGTCTCTTTCTTTCTCTGTGTTTAGTGTGAAAAACATTTGACAGCAATTTATAGTTTGTACAAGTAGATTGAGTGGAAGATCTTAAAGGCGATTCGCATTTGATGCCTAATCGGGTTTTGCAGAAGAAGGTGATGAATGGAGTAGGTCTTTCAGAGGTGAACCATGATGGAAACAAATACTCCTCCTAAATGGGTAATTTGTAAGGTCAGTTGTCATCACAACATACAACAAATGTTTGACAACTCTTAATAATGGAAACAAATACTCTTTCCTCATTGCTCACCTAAATCTCTATTGATTTATCCATTAATTAAACAATTTCTTTAAATATGAAAGTATGGAATCATCTTCTTCACTCACACTCTCATATCCTCTAACTCAGTACACATCTTCTCTCTCTCTCTCTCTCTCCCTAAGTCGATCAAAGAATGAAGCACATCTCTAAAATTTACACACTTACAAATAATAATAAACAAATAACATCAAACATGTAGATCAGCCACATATTCCAGCATGCAGTATTCAAATGTGGTTGTATGTCAGCTAAAGCTCTGACGAGATGTTGTGTCTGATTTCTGATCTGCATCGGCTGTTGCCTGGACTTGAGCAGCATATTGAAGGTTCCACAAGACATCCTCAATGGATGATTCAGCTGATATACATTTGTTTGTAATGGATATCACAATTGACAATGATTCCTGTGAGCTTGTTGTCAACACTATTGGATCCACTATCTTCCTCCTTCCATCTTCGCTGCTAAAAGATGTCTGCCCCAATTCCAACACTCAATTTATTCTTTTATACACACACACACACACACACACACACACACACACACACACACATATATATATATATATATATATATATATATATATATATATATATATATATATATATATATAAGGAATGAATGCAGCACAGGTGACATACATACCATTTCATTTAGTAGAAATACTTCTTGTTTCCCGCTTGCAACAGGACCTACAAGGGATTCAAGCAATATAATCCCAAAGTTGTACACATCATCCTCGAACTTGTCCACATTCCTCCTGCCACCAAAATATGTTGTTTATCAGTATATAATGTGGTTGGAGAAAGATTTATGGGGCAGACGAGAAGTTCCTTATTACCCTGATTTAGTAGCATCTCCTTTTGCCTGGAAACGAGATACATAGCACGGGTTAGACGACTAAGAAAACGAAATAATTAATAAGAAAGATATGGTCTAGATGAAGCATACTTGAGAAGATATTAATTCAGTTTCATCAGCAATGATAGACATCCCATAGTCACTAAGCTTAGGGATGCCATGCTCGTCCATCAGTATATTATTTGTTTTTAGCCGATTATTGAAACAAGGTGGAATCACACCAGTATGCAGAAAATGGACAGCCTTGGCTACCCCTATTAGAACACTCAGTCTGTCTGACCACTTCAGAACCTTCTCTGGACAGGACTCTGCACATTAATTAATGAACAATTGAACATATACTTGAGTTGTTCAACTGGAAAATTAAACAAATTATTTATTTATTAAACATATGTGTATCAAGAATCAACTTGAACATATAAATCAGTTTTCAACTCTGATAGGCATAAATGTTCTGATACCTGAAAGATGAGAGTGGAAGTTTCCATTAGGGACAAATTCTTGCACAAGGAACAATCTGTGTATAGTTGGGTCTTCTTGGAATCCGCCATTAATGCAATGACCGAGAAGGCCAACCAGATGAGGGTGACGAAGCTTTGAAAGCAAATCAAGCCGCTGTTTAAGGTTCCGAATGGAGTATCTCCTACATAATGCCAAAGATCGTATAGCAACAAAGGTACCATTCTCCAACCTTCCCTTGTAAACCTGAAGAAATGAAGGAACAATTTTAACAATGCTAGTCCAGAACTAATACCCAGAAATTTCCAGTAATCAGGGATGTAGATTGCAGAATCATGATAATATATGTATGATCTTAAATGAATTTGTTTATCGCGTTTAGCACACTTTACATAAAAGCAGAACTCTCTAAACATAAAAAACAAAGCCACCTATCAGAATAAGAATTTCTTCTCTTTCTACGCTGAGATTAGATAACGTAATTATTGATAACTAACGAAACCTCTAAAAAGTGGCAGTATAAAGACTTGTAAGGTACCTTTCCAATAGAACCCTCGCCCAAAAGAGTTGAGTGGTCGAAGTTTTTTGTTGCTTCTTCCAATTCTTGTATGGAGAACACCCTATAGGGCGGAGCACTTTGATTCCCCATTTTTGCTGCTTGAGAAATGATCCCTGGAAGAAAGAAAAAAAGGTAAATAAATTATTTGATTTGGTATTTATTAAAAGGAATTCATTGAGAAAGGAGAACAGCTTACTGGCATTTGCTAGTAGTTCAGAGGAAATCCCTGAAGGTGGATCATCTTGCTTAACCTTAGGTGCAATGTGCTGAACTAGGGTTTGCTGGATGCGTCGTCTTTTACAGAAAAAGACGAGACCGGCAACCAATAGAATAACCACAATAATGACAACTCCCCCAATCACACCACCTAGAATGGCTATTTCCTTCATTGTGTATCTCCCTTTTCCCTTTCCTATTATATCTTTGCAATATTCTGCAGGATGCTGATTGCGTGCATCAATGGAGAAGCAATTCCCTCCAATTTTGACAATTCTGTTATCAAAGTCCAAGCAACTAGGAAGCTCACCTGTCAATCTATTATCAGAAAGATCAACCAAACTAAGTGCATCCCCGCATTTAAGGTGGTTGGAAATTGATCCACTAAGAGCATTGGATGACAAATTCAAGTAACTAATATGCGGCAAAGAAAAGAGCACATCAGGAGGGCTTCCACTCAGATAATTGTGTGACAGATCAAGATGCTGAAGTTGATTCAATTCCCCAAACTGTTGAGGTATCTTACCGGTAAATGAATTGTTGCTGAGGAAAACATTACCCAACCCTTTAGGCAGATAAGGCAATTCAGAATCAAATTTGTTCTCTCTCAAATCCAGCAACTTCAAATTAGAAAGGCTACTTAGATCAGGCAATCTCCCAGAAAGCAAGTTGTGTGACAAAACAAGTTCGGTCACTGTTGTAATCTTCGACAATGCAGATGGAACTTGACCCTTCAATCTGTTGTTCTTCAAGCTCAATACGGAGAGGTTTGTCAACGAAACCAACCAGTCAGGGACTGTGTCGTTGAAGAAGTTGCCATCAAAGTTCAAAGTCTGAAGCTTCACAAGTCTAGACATTTCAGATGGAATGGAACCGAACATGAAATTTGAAGTCATGTCTAATGCCTCAAGCGAATACAAGCGATGAATTTTATCCGGTAGTTGGCCCCAAATGCCTAAAGAAACTAAAGTAAGAACCCTCAAGTTGGACAACCTGGTGAGTGTAGTGACAAAAGAGTCAATAGAGAACCTTTGAGACAATGTTTGGTTGGGGATTGCAAATCCTGTGAATTCATGAAATGTGAGGTTAGGTGCAGGCATATCTCCCATGATTCTGAGCTCAGTAACAGAGTCGTTGTCGCATTTGATGGTCATATGAGGTGGGGAGGACAAATTACAAAAGTCAGCATTAGCATTAGCATTATTATTGTTTCCCCAAACGGAGAGAGGCATTGGGTACTCTAAATGCTTCTGCAGCTGAAGAAGAACCTGCGTCTCATAGCTCCTCAGCTGATGAGTTGTTGGAGCAAACAACAACAGCCATGAAAGAAACACAAACATTAAATTAGTTACCATATTCAAACTATTATTATTCATGAAACCCTAGAAAAAGCTTGTAATTAATAATGAGCTAAAGAAGAATTAGGAGCAGAAAGAAGCATTGGTTAGTGCTCAAAGCTCCAAGGGCAGTCATTAAAAGGGGAGGGGTGGGGGGTTTGTAAAAGATTAATGGGTTGTGTTGTTGGATGGTGGATGGATAGAGTGATGATAAGATATTAAGAAAAACAAACATTGAGCAGCAGCAGCAGAAAGAAACAAATTGTGGTAGTTGCAGACAAGAGAGGGAATGTTGGATGTTTTGTGTGGATGTGTGATAATGGAGACAAATTCTTGGGATTGTTAGATGGATAGATAGATATATTGATCAACAAGTGTCTCAATAAACAAGTGAGGATGGAGGGGCAGCTGAAAAAGAAGAGTTGTGCATTTAAGAAAGAAGAAACTGGCATTTTCAAAATGTATGCAGCATTATTAATAACTGCACCTCCTGAGGCTGAGTTATTTCTTGTATGAGTTGAACCACTCATCATGACTATTGACTCAACCCACCCGGAAATAAACCTCATATTACTGATAATATTAATATATATCCAAATGAAACCCTCCATATTCCATAATTTATCGACGAACATACATGTTAATCGAAAACTTGTTGATTGACTGAGTTGGATGAGTCAAATCAGTTGTAATGATTGGGTGGATATAGGTTTGGTGCTTAGTGTGACTGCCAAGTGGCTTATAAATAAATATTTTATTATTAATAATAATGCCATGGTACAAAAAGAGATGACGATGCAAATCTATCTGTCATCAAACCTCCAAGCTCTACATTTTTAAATGATGTAGATTTCTTTTGTTTTGTTGCTTTTAGTGCTAGTTAGTTGCTAATAATATACCATATGTGAGAATTCAGATTTCACTATTCAAAAAAAAAAAGAAGAAAAGGACATAATAAATGATTAAATGAGACACGGATAACAATGAAAAAGAAGTAAAGACGTTCAGGTCCCAGTTGAAGACTTACTTGCAGCCACCCACTTTAGCACAAATATACAATAATAATAACAATAAAACTGTTGCTGCTGCTTTTCAGAAAACTGTGAAAGGAAAAAAGAAAGAAAGAAAGATACTCTCTCTCTCTCTCTAGTCTCTCTCTCTCTCTCTGTGAGCACACCCCCCAAGGGCCCCAACCCCCAACAGTATTTAGAGAATAGAGAGACAGAGAGCTGGCAACAAAACAAGCAGTGAGAGACAGAGGCATATGGATCAAGCATTCAACAACAACAAATACCACCATTGTCATCTCTCATTTGTCATAACCTAAATCTCAGTACATTCCACATTATATTATATTGTTTTTTTCTTTTTACAGACCAAACACTTAGGATACATGGATTTGAATTTGATTCAGACACACAACACTAAAGACTGTAACATCATTATTTATCTCTACTCAGCCAAAAACTGCATTCACAGGGAGTTCACCTTAGCATCAGAACAAGTGTCCAGATACGAGATCACTAGGTCAGCTGCTTCACAACCACTTGATATTGCTTTCCCAACTGATAATCCTCCCTTGTGGTTACCTACCATTTTTACTCATCCAGTACACAAAAACCACCATTATTTTTAAATACCAAGGCAACGCAAAAAAACCAAATGGGGAAATGGTTTACCTGCATAAAACAACCCTGGAAGGTCTTTCTCCATCTTGTCAATAGCTTCAATTACTGAACCATACTTACGCCCATATAACGGAAATGCTTTACTCCAATGGAAGTGACTGCAATCATTAACAAAACATATTATGGGGTTCATCCACTAATGAAATCCTTCTATTGTAAAGCAGCCCTTAAATTCTTTCAATTACTTCAGGGAAGCAGGTTCTCCTTCTGCCCCCAATAGCTGTCTGAGATCACAAGTCACTATCTGACTCAATTCGTCCCTGCGACATAAGTAAGCTATCTAGTTAATTGAGATAATTGGGTAAAGAGATGAAAAGGACAAGAAGACACAACACCAACAAACATTCAAGCTGTTAAGACCTTGAAGCTTTGGCAAGCTCTGGGTTTCTACTTCCGCCAACAAACGTAGTATAGAGATGAACATCAGCAGGTGCGCGATCTGGAAACATCATCGAAGAGAATAGGGTGCCTGAAAAAATGAAAATTTTATAGCAGAGACACCTTGATTATAGTAGAAGGGAATCCTAGGACTCAAAAGTTTGCATTACCCAGTGTCTTCAAACCATTTTCTTGCTCTTTTGAAGGTATGAGAACTCCAAAGCCTTCAAGCGGTCGCTTGACACTCTCTCTCTTAAATGTGGTGATTATAACAGACATCGGTAAGTAGCTAATCTGCGTATATTTCAGACAGGAGGAACACCCAAATTCTGAATAGACCACATAGAATAGTAGTGAAATTTGAAATTTCATTGAAGGTAAGGACAACGGAGCTATAAAATTGATAGCAAAACTAAAATTCCCAAGGTTACAATTATATACTGGGCGCAAAACCCTTAAATTTAAAAACTAGTTACACAAGTAAGAATGAACCTTAAATTTGTTCATGCAGAACACTCAAAATTGCATACCTCAGGGATAAAGTCTAAGAGGAATGGCAATCCTTGTCTAGTGATCTTCATTTGTTTAACACCGGAAAGGGGGGCCTACCAACAACACTTGGAATTAACAAGATGCCAATGTGCAAAAATTTAAGAATGACAAAAACACGTTCCCACAAAGAGTCATATTGTTTAGATTCATGCCTCGTGTAGTCGTGTTACATATTAAATTTCACGAACATCAGTCTATAAATGGGTGAAGGGGACATAAGAGAATTAGAATTGCTACTTGACACGTTTTACTTATTCTGGAAACAAAGTGCATCTATAAATAATCTCCAACTAGATGTACTTACTGTGAGTATTAATGCATCAAAGGACTTCTGACAGGAATGATTTTTGTCATCCAATTCATAAGAAATTGACCAATTATCTAATGGAGAGTTCTCACTGCAACTAGAAGATAATTCCAGCACTTTCGATTGAAGTTTAAGCTCATCTTTGCCGAGTTCATTGGACAATGCATCCGTGAGTGTCTGCATACATTTACAAACAAATAGATTACAATCAGAAGGCCGCCAGCCTAATAAGTTGTAATAATGTAATTAAACCAACGCTCTATTGGTTCAAATTACTGATTGAAAAAAAACCAGATAATACTTTTCATCCTGTAACTGAATTCAGATAAAAAGTACCAATACAAGAAAACCAGGTTCATGTTTATCGCCCAAGATTCAAGGTCAAGCATGTACAGGCAAGCGAACAGAATAGCAACAAAATTACAGTTTGACCCTTTCAACCTCTTCCACACACAGTGGATTCATACGAAGTACCTAGGGAGCATTATATTTTTTTATATGCTGCAATTCACCTTAGCCACAATCTTTTCTTTCAAATGTCAGAGTGCATTGTCGAAAACAATAAGATTATTTCTTGGAGGTATGAAGAAGAAATATTTATTTTGCACATATGAAAGTAAATTTTATGGAATAACTTATCCTTCCCTTGGACTGCCCAATACCAGGGTTTAGAGATCGGTGCAGAATGTATGCATACCTGCATCCCACCCAGAAATGAAAAGGAGCCACTGCTGTGTTTCTTCTTCTTCACCAAAGAGTCCTTCATTCTGCCGGTGGTTTCTTTTCTGGCAGATAATTTAGACTGAATAGCACCAGATATGATTGAGCCAAATCTGATGGATGCAGAAAAAAATTGTGAACTGGCCAGCTGATGGTGTTATCCATTATGAATCAGCAAGAGACAACTACATGAGTTTGTAGTAGTTTCTAGAACTTCCTTAGGCTTGCACTTATATATTGTTTGAACCAGCTATAACGTGAAGGCTAGTAGTCTAGTAGATCTTTCTGGAAGATCACCAATAATGATACAAAATACATTCTGGTATGTCCATATTTAATCCTAAAAGGGTTCCTTATCTTCGCACTTGAAATTCCTTCAAAAATTTGTTACCTTGTTTATCTATATCTTAGAAATTCGAAGTTAAGCAAAAGCATATTTTTTCCTACAATTAAAAAAGTACTCAATATCTTTGTCGATCAACCTTAAACATTTTTATTCAAACAATTTTATTAGCAATAGCACCATCAAAATGAAAAGTACTAAGTTCAATAAGTTCTGAATGCAACTACCTTTTCTCAAGATCCCATAGCTCTGGAAATACATGGCGCATCTGGTCCAGAACAAAAGAAAGGCATGAAGAGTATTCAATATTCACAAGGTCAAATATCATTACTCAGAAAGTGAGTGATGCGTAATCTTAGAAGAGCGAAATGATTCCTTTAGGTACCCTGTCTCCCCTAAGTAATTAGAGATACACTGTTTGATATCTCCTTTCCTCGCTATTCAGTTGTTTGTCAAGAAAATAACACCAAGCAATAAACAGATGTACCAATACTCACAGAAAGAGATTCAGGATCTCCACCGCTAGTTCCGGCGACAAAAGGATCAATAAGATAGTCAACAACCTGAAAAGGAATTGTGTTCTTCTTAAGCCACATTCAATCACTAAGCAGATGAGCAGAAGTACAATATAAACAACACAAAAGAAGTAAACCAAAGTTATGATGCTTTGTGGTTTAGTGGAGAAAAAGTCTTCACTGAATTTAATATGAGTTAGTTTAAATATAATTTCCAATAGATAATGGATTAGAAGATAGCCTCTGGTTCATCGGTCAAAATAGAAAAGAGTATGTGATGCATAAGGATCACCTCTTTTCCGAAATGACGCTGAAAAAATGCACCAACACTGCAGATAAAAGTAAATTTTGATCAGTTTCCTGAGGTTACCAGCATATTTTATCAGTTTACAGGAAAAAGGAATGGTCAGGCAGAACGGTACAACTTAAGGGATTACCCAAAAGACAGGACATCACTGCTGAAAAGTGACAGAAATTCATGATGGTTTCAAATAATATATTAGAAATCTCAAAGATAATCAATTAATGGAAAAGACTAAAAAGAGCGATCATACACTGAAGAGATCAAAGAAATCTGCAATAAACAACTAAAAATGGTTAGAAATGGTGCAATTGTGTACTAGGAAATGGGATGACAATGTGAAGTTAGTTACACTTTTCCCACATAAATAGTCACCCCCAAGTGTTGCAAATATGTTACTAGACTCTGCGTGTGAAGTGAAATTGAGGGAACCAAAGTCGTTAAATCAATAAAAGTAACTCTATTAATTGTCTTGATACCTTTCCTCTGCGTCAGGCCTCTTCGAAGTACTATTATTCTTCCACAAAAATGGCTCCAAAAAAATTTGAAGCTGAAAATAAAGAATTACATAGCATAAACAGCTGCACTTATATTTATAAAAGTCTCGAGATCCATAAAGTCCAAATGAAAAATAAATGTAAAGAGTAAAAAGTGAAAGATTTCCCCAATGCATGTAAGAGTGTTTTTAGCATAGAGATTTGATCAAACTTTCTTAGTGAATGTCAAGTTTTTACACAAGTCCTTCTATCACTTGCATAAGCAAATACGATATCTGACTCTTCAATAAATCTCTAGGGGCAGTAGATTTTTCAAATTACAAAATCTCAGAATGTAAATGAAAGCAACTGTCAGCAAGAACTACTGTAATGTATTATAGAGTCTTAGCAAAAACTTCATAGTTAGACAAGCACCGTCCATTTTTCGTAACTGAATATAAGACTAAAAACAATCCAGCCATTACCCTCAGAAGCCAAGTGATAAAAAAGCACTCATGTTCACGCCACATATGTTGTTTAAATGGATTTGTTTACTTGCATTCTGGATAAGTTAACTGGAGAATATATTAGTTCAATTTTAGAAACTAAGCTACGAACGAGCATAGCATGCTTTCTTATGATGCTAGTGTGAAGAGGCATCAGAATGTCAATGATATGAGCGAACCTTTGATCCTGCAGAAAGCAGATTGCTTTTGATAAGTGCAGCGGGATTCGATGGCAACTGAGAATTCAAAATTTGATAGGTTAGCAAGAAAACAGACATGAAGATTGGCCTGCCTGCTCCATTTCCAAAGAGGAGCATAGAGCAGTAGTAAAAAGGGACAGACGATCTTACCTGTATAGGCTCTCCATTTTTGGCTATATAACGTTTCTGCTGCGAAAGTGGCTGCATCACAATAATATTACAAATCCCACATTCACTATGCGGTACGCAAACAATGTTTATGGAATTGAAAGATTTACATAGCATGGGGAGAGTTATTTCGGGACATACTACAATGAACATATTACTGAACTAGACAATGAGAAGCCACTTGCACATCATAGTACAATGACACAAGCAGAAAGAGGATAAATTTATTAACCAAACAAAGGTGAAGGTGGAAAAATAAATAAGAGAAGCAACAACTTACAAATTGTTGTTTGTCCCTAAGTCCAAGATTATCGAGTAAAAAGCCAACTGCTGCCTCACTTTCAGTCTGCACTAAAACAAAACTTAAAAAAACTTGTGATGTGGACATTATATAATATCCCAATAAAATCGATTGGTTGGAGACTAGATATTCCAATGAAGAGTACCATAGTATTTGCGCCCTCATCCCATATTAAACCATCATGTGATATGCTTCTTAACTTCCCTCCAGATCTGGCATCCGCTTCAAATACAGTGACGTTTAAACCGTGCAGTTTTAACTTATAAGCTGCAGATAGCCCACTTTACACAAACACAAGAAAAAATCAAACAGGGCACGGAAAAAAAGAAGAAAAAGGAAGGGGAAGTTTTATATGTAATGAGCAAAATTCGGTTACGTGATATAGATGTAAAAAATAAAAAATAGTTGTTGCAATCAGTATCTATAGTATACAAAGATTTTCTTGACGGATTCCTTTAAAATTTAAGGTATCTTCAAAAGCCTCGATACGGGAATCCCAAGACAAATATCACGGAAGGACTGTCTAGTTATACATGATTCATATCAAAAGTAGTAAATGCGGGAGTGAGCTTATGATAATCAGAATCCATCCTTAAACGACGACAATAGGCAATAAATCAACAACAACAACAACAAAGAGTAGATAAAGTTGACAATTGAGGAATGAATGGTGGATTGAGGTACCTAACACCAGCTCCAATAACAGCAACACTTTTAACAGCAGAATCTGAAATTAGACAGTATTAATAATAATGTTCTAGGTAAGCATAACATCAGAGAGAGGGAGAGAGATACCTTGTTGAGCAGCGGAAGCCATTGACAATACGGTAGAGCGAGTAATTGGAAATGGATATGGAGATGGAGATGATAGTAGGAGAAGAGAGGGACAGCAGTATTGCGCAGAGTAGAGTCGCATTTGCGAGATTGATTGATTAGTCGTCCAAATACAACAGACGACTTGCAGGGAGAGTAAGTAGGATGAGGAGAGAGACTCGGATTCGGACTCGGACTCGGACTCGAAACTCAAAGCTCAAAAGTCAAAACAACAAAGTCCCAACTCTTGATGGGCTCGTTATTTTCGATGGCCCAATTGTTTAATGTGTGGGCCCATAATTAGCTATTTTATTTTAGAATGTTTGGTTATGTTTTTTGTCCCTCTCAAAATATTTTGAAAGAATCACCATTTATATATATATATAATTAAATGTGTTTCACACCAAAAGAAAATTAGAAAAAGAAATTTATAATTTCGTTTCTTGAAAATAAATGATAATTATTTGTTTTATTAAATATGAAACTTTCCCTCTTATTTTGTGAGTTTAGTTAGTTTCTATTTTGTGTTGATGAATATAGAAAAATATGTCAATGTTAGGAAACAAATATTGTGAACAAAAGCAGCACAAATGATTGAAGTGGAAGATGGCCGTGTTGCTAAGTTTTAGTGATAGACAAGACAAGATTAAAGATTGTTTGAGAAGCAAATCCTAAATAACTAGTCCATTAATTGGCGCTAATGCAGTTCAAACTTTCAAATTTTTTACATCCGAGGTCTGCTGGGGTAGTACTAGACTACTAGTACTAGGTAGGAGTATTTTATATTACTAACCAATGTTGAACATATAGTACAGTACAGTGCATGGGTTGTCTCGAGACAAAAAATAAATGTATAAGTAAGCTAAGCATGGCTAATCCTTTAATAATTAAATAACTGATGCTCTACTTTTGCAGCAACTGTAAATGGGGCATGGCTTGGCTTCTCAAACACTCACATTGACTAGAAAATGAAATGAAATTTGACCAGACTTGTCCTTCATTTAATCCATTAACCAACCAACATATATATAAACAAGTTCGCATTAAATCCAATTGGCTTCCATTTTGCAAATTATTATACTGGTTTCATGGCCCAGTATTCTAATTACTATATTTTTTAATTATTAGTATTTTAATGGTTAAAAATAAAATTATGAAGGAATAAAGTTTGATTTGCGGTATAATAAATTGAAAAAGGAAAGAGCTAATTTCCCAATAAATACGGAATACCTCCCACTCACTCACTCACTCACTCACTCTCTGGCGCTCACTTATTTTAAGTTCTCGACCCTCGTGCTACTTATAGCCCTCCCCCCTCTCTCTCTCTCTCTCTCTCTCTCTCTCTACAAAGTACAAACAGTACTAAACAAATACAATTTCATACTACTACACTCTTAATTCACTAATCTCACTCACTCTATTCCTTCTCACTTCTACACACACACACACACACACAGGTCGTCGTGCCAGTGCCAGTGCCAAGCGGATGTCTCGCAGCGGCGGTTTTCTTGCCGGAAACCAAGTCTATCCTCTAAACTACCAAGCGGATGTCTCGCAGCGGCTTCTAGAAGCCTCTCTTTCTAATGATCTCAAATCTGCTATCGACTCTCTCTCTCATCCCTTCGTCGACGTCAACTATGTCGGAGCTGTCTGCTTGAAGGTCAAGAAGTCATCCCTCATTTTGCACGAGGAATCCCCCTCCCAAGTCTGCTTCGATTACGAGGAGTTGCCCACTGATGTCACCCCATTATTTGTTGCTGTTACTAATGGACACGCACCTCTCGTCACCAAATTACTCGTAATTCTCTACTTTCTATTTTACATTTCACATTTCTCTGTTGATTCCATTTGCTTTCAGTTCCGATTTAATTTATTTTTCCTTTAACAAACAACATGCTGCTTTTCTGGATTTGCACCTGATGCGTGTAACTCGGAAGTCGATTGTTCTGTTTGACCCAGTTTCAATTTTAAATGTTGATGCATTCGTATTATGCTATATCTCAATTACTTTTTACTCTTTACTATCGTTCAAATCTCTAGTCCTATACTGTAATCTTCAAATATTTTGCCTTACAATCTAATCTTCTAATTCGTATATGGTTTGACCTCCTTGTGCTGAATCCTTGTCCTTGCTAAGTTAATATACTGTTAATCTGTAGTCTTATAGTGTTATCTTCCACTACAAATTACCACGACCTTTAAATGCATTGCTCAATAGTTACTTTTTCTTTGTTGCTTTCTCTAACTGTTCGTAAGTATTCAAATCCAAGGGAACTTTGAACTCTCCGATTTTAGATTCGAACTTTCAGCCAAGTTTGACTATAGGCCAAACTTTATGATAAGAATGGCCCAGATTCTTTTTTTATTATTATGGGAACTTTAACATCCTAGATCTATGTAGGTTAATGGCATATACTCTCATCACCTTAAGAAAATGAGTTGTTGACTTTTTCTCTTTGACATGTGTGTTTTCGGTTATTAAGGACTTCTCCAACTATGGTCAATTATGGTGGTCCAGATGAGAACGTCTATAATCTGTGTCTCTATCGCACTGCTACTAAAAATGTAAACTTGATATCTGCTGGTGCAATATACATATTTCATAATCCATCTTACTTAGATATTACTTGAGATTGTCCCACGTAAAAGTGTGGGTATTATCTGACAAAAGTTGGTTACATAGAGTTGACCATATTTGCCATTTTGCTCTTCTAGCTTTTATCTAATGTAATCATAAATTCATAATGCATGTGTTGTTCCGTGAGCCAGCGAGTCCGATAATTTTTCTCATGTTCTTCTTTATCGTGTTTGAAACCCTGAACTGCATTATTGGATATGTCTTATTTCACCAACATTTTCTTATATGCAATGGCTTACAATTCCTACCATTTTTTATAATGGCAGAGTGCAGGAGCTGATGTGAACGTACGGCTATTCAGAGGTTTTGCAACTGCAGCGGGTGCGAGGGAGGGCCACCGTGAGATCTTAGAGATCCTACTCAAGTCTGGGGCATCACAGCCAGCTTGTGAGGAAGCACTGCTGGAGGCTAGCAGCCATGGCAATTTTCAAATAGTGGAGCTACTAATGGGATCCGACCTTATTAGACCCCACATTGCCGTTAATGCTCTTGTCACTGCATGCTGTAGAGGCTTTGTCGACGTGGTGGATACTCTCATGAAGGTAGATTTTTGACCACATTTACATAAATTAGGAGGCAACAGTTAAAATTGCTGGAACAACTACATGCTATTTGGTTGGGGAAAAAGACGTAAATTATATAATCTGAATCACTCGTTGTTTAAGATATGCATTGTGACCTAAAGCCAAAGTATGGTAAAATGTAACTACCGTTTAATTATTGACAGTTCATTTCCTCTGCATCTATTTGGAAATTGGATTATTGATACTACTAGCTTATGCTGTTCTAAATGACCCTCCTTGATCATCTATATCATTCAATTCCACACAACAACCCTAATTAATAGAGTTGGTACCTAGCCTTGATCCTAATCAAGGTCTAGGGTTCAAAACCTGCCCCTCCCATACCTTCCATTTGTAATAGGATTTGAATTTTTATTGGCAAAAAAAAAAGGGGTAAAATTTACAAATTTCCACACGCTTGTTGTCTGCTCCACTGAAACTGAAGACCTATGATAGAGAGATTATACACCTATATGTTTGATCATAGAGTTTAATAGTATCAAAATTTGATTATCAAGCCCCGAGTGTCACAGATTGCCTTATGTATCCAATGAATATATGGCTTGTTCCGTCGATGGACTTTTTGTTCACTATGTGGATAACTCATGCTGTAATCGCAAATAATCATCTTTGACCAACTAGATACGTTTTTAGAGCCCATATTATGTGATTGTGATTTAATTGTTACTGTATGGCAGTCTGGAGTGGATGCTAATGCAACTGATCGTGTTTTGCTTCAATCATGTAAGCCTTCTCTGCATACAAATGCTGACTGTACTGCACTTGTGGCTGCTACTGTCAGTATGCAGATCTCTGCAGTCCACCTACTACTGGAGGTAATGAAATGATTCTTACATTGTTTTCTTCTTTCCATATCTTTGACATATCTGTTTGTTGAGTTTGTATCTTTATGATAATTATGTGACTGACTGCCTTTCTCAACAAACTTTGACCATTCTGGTTTTTTCTGCATATCTGGAAGTTGTAGTACAATGCAAAATTATTGGACCTCTTGCGCTCTAGTTGTTTGAAGATGGTAACTAACATATGTTATTTTTCTGTTGTAAAAAGGCTGGTGTTAGAACGGATGTGAAAGTGAAACTTGGAGCATGGTCATGGGATATAGCTTCAGGTGAAGAATATCGAGTAGGTGCAGGTCTGGCCGAGCCTTATCCAATCACTTGGTGTGCCGTGGAATATTTTGAAGCAACTGGTTCTATTCTGCGGATGCTCCTTAAACACATCTCCCCGAATACTCCTCATCACGGAAGAACTCTTCTCCAACACGCCATTCTGTGTGAAAATGCAGGCGCTGTTGATGTACTTATAAAATGTGGTGCTGAGGTAGAGACGCCAATCAAAACCACACAAAAAACTGAGTTTCGTCCTATACATATGGCTGCTCATCTTGGACTATCAACAATTCTTCAAAGATTAATTGATTCTGGGTGTGATCTGAACTCTAGAACAGAGCAGGGTGAGACAGCTCTAATGATTTCGGTGAGATATAAGAGGGAAGAGTGCCTCCAAGTGTTGGCCAAGGCAGGTGCTGACTTTGGCTTGATTAACATAACTGGCCAATCTGCGAGTTCCATTGGTAGGTCCAGTGGGTGGTACCACCTTGGCTTTCAACAAGCACTGCGTGGGACAGTGCCAACATCAACCAACATGTCTGTTTTTTCCCCTCTATTGTTTGTGGCAGAATCAGGAGATGTACGGAGCTTGGAAGCCCTGATTGGACATGCAGATATCGATCTCGACAAGCAGGATGAGAGAGGTTTCTCGGCAGTGATGGTTGCTGCAGTGGAGGGTCATGTTGATGCTTTCAGGATGCTTGTTTATGCTGGGGCTGATGTCAAGCTATGCAATAAATCTGGGGAGACTGCTATAACATTGTCTAAACTCAGTAAAAACAGGGATCTATTTGAGAAGGTGATGCTCGAGTTTGCTCTGGAAAAGGGAAACCGCATAGCTGGAGGATTTTATGCAGTGCATTGTGCTGCTCGACGTGGAGACTTGGAAGCGGTGAAGTTGTTGGCAAGCAAGGGTTACGACATAAATGGGTGTGAGGGGGATGGGTACACACCACTAATGGTGGCAGCAAGTGAAGGGAATGGTAAAATGTGCCAACTCCTAATCTCATGTGGAGCACATGTTGAAATGAAAAACGGAAAAGGGGAATCTGCACTATCACTAGCTAGAAAAATTGAAAATGAAATAGCTGAGAATGTGATACTAAATGCACTTGCACGGAGGCTGGTGTTAGGTGGTGCCAGGGTACAAAAGCACACAAAGGGAGGCAAGGGAGCACCACACACGAAGCTACTTAAAATGGTGGTGGTCGTGGGATCTTCGGGGATTCTGCGGTGGGGAAAGTCGAGCTGCCGAAACG
This sequence comes from Erythranthe guttata, assembly GCF_000504015.1. The sequence goes on along the minus strand of NW_012192868.1, from coordinate 797,710 downwards.
TAGTCTGCAAACAAGTACAAGTGGGGCCCAGTTCAAGCTTCCAGAGAAATAGGCGGCGTGATGATGATGATGGAATATTCCGGGTGAGGACGTCGAAGAACAAGGAAGTGCATTTTGTATGTGGTGAAGGAAGGGAAATGGCGGAGTTGTGGGTGCGAGGAATAAAGCTCGTGACCGGAGGAGAATCTATGTTTGGCCTTCACTTGTAGAGGATGTACATACAGATAATATCCATCCATCCATGCACTACTCACTGTAGTCTGTACTTAATCTCAAAGTACATACACATTTCTCTTGTAAATTCATTTTGATCAACCGAATTGAGTTGGAAGGATATATAGATAACCAGTTAACCGGAATTAATTTTTAGATTTGAGTTTTGCATATACATACTATACTATACTATACTATACTCCGATGTTGAAGAAGGTTAATTTGCAACCAACCTGGTAACTGCTTCTAAATTCACGTACAGTGGGTGACACGTTTGAAAGAACATCCATCCACCTGGCAAATACAATCTTAAAATAGGGTAAGATAAAAATATTTGGAAAAGTATTACCGTTGTAGCACATCGAGAACCAGGATAAGTTCAAACTTGTAATTTTATGCCTGGTAAAATTAATTGGTGGACGGTTATGCCCCCCCTTTTCAAATTGGTATACATACATACACAATTAAAGTTTACTGATTCATCCAACCATTTTTGGCAAATTAATTAATTAATTAATTAATCCTCATCATCATCAGATAGAAAAGGGGGAACAAAAAGAAGTAAATAGGTATGGGCATAATCGTCAATTGCCGTGTTACTACGATACTCCGACCGACGGTGAAAAGACCTGTGAAACTGAAACAAAAATTTAAAATCCGGAAAAAGGAATCTTCCACAGCACACAAACACACACTCTCCATTTCTCAAGCAAACATATTCTGAAATAAAAATCAAAAGGAGAGAAGATGTTTTACTCACAGCTGCTGTTATCAAACAAGGGCGCCTTAGGCATCGTTTGGATGGCTGCTCATTGCCACAGAAGGCTTAAAAAAGACCAAGTCCAGCAAACCAACATTTCTTCTTCTATTGGTTCGTCTCTCATTTTTAATTTCTCTTCCCGTAAAATTTCCTGCTTTTTTTTTTTTTTTCTTCTTGCAAAGTTGATGAGAAAAGAAACATCATCTCTTATTATGCGGTAAAATACCATCTTTTTCGCTTGCCGTTTTGTCCTAGTTTATTGTTTTGTTTCTTCGCCCTTTTCATGCCGAATTACAAGACTGGTTTTTGCTCTGGCTGTAGTTGACCACATTTGTTTTCAAATTTTTACCATTTTATTATTATGGTGTTTTTGCCGTTTAAAATGTCTTTCCCTTCTTTTCGACGTCGATTCTTCTTACTTCCTTTTTGGCTTTGTCCCATACAGTTAATTGTGTTATTTTGGGGGTTTAGTGGACCAAATCGTGTTGTTTGATGATTCTCCAGGAATTTGGTTAATTTAGTTTCTGTTTGTTGCATTAGATGGAGGTTATGTAGAACAAATTTACATATGTGTTCGAGCAAGTGATGATTTTATACATACAATAACAAGTGGAGTCATACATCTTATTAATGTATATGTGTGTATGTGCATAAACTTGTTCCTTTTTTTTTGCCCTAATGTGGTTGACAGATGCTCTCTCTCTCTCCCTCTCTCTAATATTTGTAAAACTTCAGTTGCATCAAACAAACATAAGTCTCATATTTTGTCTGTCCTTTTTAACCAAAGCATTCAACAATGTGGACGGAAGCTTCTGTCCCACTTTATGAATTATGTCGTGATTGGCACGTTGTACTCATTAAATAATGATCATATTGTATTCTCGAAGTTGAAAATATTTGATGTCTTTCCCTATTTTAAAAATGGCTATTTGGTTTCGAGACGTCCATAGTTTATTCCCCTCTTTTGAAGAAACCAAAGAAGTTCGTATGATTCTTAATATGTGGAGTTTAACGTATATTATGGCTACTTAATAGCATGGGTGGAAGTTATTTGGTAAGAATTAATTAATAGGCATAATATTCTTTATGCGATAGCATGTTCAATTTTCACGTTAAGACGCGCTTCTATCAGCCCACGTACTTTTTTTACCTTATTTCCAGAGTATCCAACGATGTCACTCAACTTTGCAATGCTAACAATTTGATTTTTTATGTAAAGGTCAGAACCAAAGTCTTTTATTTTGTTGTTTCTATTTATTTCATTTCATATCCCTATAATTCTTCTTTTCAGATAAGATTCTGGATGATGAAGTTCCTATCGTCACGCATAGAATCCTAGCCTTCCTTCTTCTTGGTGTTGTGAGGATTTACTCGAAAAAAGTTGAGTATCTATTTCATGATTGTAATGAAATATATAACAGACTGTGTGGCCTTAAGACTGGAAAAAGCACACGCCCAAGCATTGGAGTCTCACGGACAAATTACCACTCTGTCACTTTACCAAAGAGATTTGAACTTGATGCATTTGATCTGGATCTCCTGGAACACCAGAATTCTGCAGGGTGAGCTTAATAAGTTTTATCAATTTCTGTGTCGTGGCATATTTACTTGCTTGATTTCATTAAGCTCTTTGCTTATGTGGCCATTTTGCAACTGTATATTTGACTGTCTTCCTTTGAACCTATGCTTGTGCAGTGAAAATGTGAGATCGCATAAACAAGACATGCTTGCTGGTATTATATATTTTCCTATTGTGACCATTATATTGAAGTTTGGCATAATCTGAACCTTATTTATTTGTCAGATGATCGCCGAAAAGATGGCAGTAGATCTGGCTTTTTCGACAAGGTACACGTGTAATAATGTGGTGTTTGTCCTTTTCTGCTTCCTTCCAGAAATGTTTATATCAGTGATCCTATTGCATGGCACTTGAAATGTTTATTTGTTACTATTGTCGTTGTCGTACAAAACAAGGATATTGTGATAATAAATTAAAACAGAATAGAAGTAGAAAGAATCTGACTTTTTTTAGCATTATGAATTATTAATTATGACATCTCAAAAAATTTGCAGTTACCTGTTATGTCAGCCACACTCATGATAAAAGGGTCTTTTCATAATGATCTTCTAGCCACTTTATTATGAGACACTTTATCGGTTGCATTTTATGCGAAAGCAACAATAAAATGCTTAGCATTCAGATTCCGTTACTCTTCCTTGTCTTCTATCGTTAAGTTTATTTAATGCAAGTCCAGTTTTGTAATATTTACAAATAGTTGGAGCCACTCCTGTGCATGCTAAAATCAAATCTAGTAGCCTCAATGGTGTGTGAGTATTTCTTAACTAGAAATATGTAATAGAAACCTTGAATGTCGTTTCATTCTCTGAAGTAACAGAAAGGAGTAGTTAGATTCTGGTGTCACATTGGTCAGCAACAATATATCACACGATTCCATTGTTCAAGTGTTTTAACAAATGTACTTTTGGATTCACTGTGAAACCTGCAGGAGAATATGCAATCTTCTGAAGCTTACTCCAAAGCTGATACACCACCTCGAGAGTATGTACACAAGATATGCTATTTTCTCTTACGATTTAATGTATCCTTGTTATATAAGCCCGTTGAATTGTTATGTTGCAGCGTGTTCTCGAGGAACCAGTGGAGTTCATTCAGTAATATGAACATCTCTTTAGCTGGGCTGGAAGTACTTCGTGGAACAAGTTTTTCTTTAGAAGACCGTCTAGATCCTATTATATTGGATGAGGCTGAAGAAGCACAAATGCATAATAAGCATCTTCCTATTAGGGATTCTATTATGTGTAATGAGATGGAGTCTGGTTCTGTTGTAAGTCTATCCAGTAATAGAAGTCATTCAGTACCAAGTGCGGAGATCTTTTGTGGGACTGGGTTTTCTTTAGAAGATCGCCTGGAACCGATGGTGTTGAATGAGGATGAAGAAGAACAACCAAATGCTAGGCCATCAAAAGAGAATATAAGTTCAAATATGCATGGGCCAATCCAAGATGTGGAGTTCGATTCTGTTGCAAATCCATCCCCTCAAGGAAGTAAGTTGGCTGCGAGTTTGGAGACACCTCAGAGAAGTGGTTTCCAGATGTTGAATGAGGATGAGAAGGTACAAAGCCACGAAGAGACATCAGACAAAGAGAAGAGAGTCGATGAAGAGACTATAGAGCACCTACAGGCTCAAATGAACTGTCAAGAGAATGAACCCCATGAATTCACTGGATCAATGGATAAGCATGTGAGTGCGAAGAAGATGAAGTCTTTGGAAGTGATCAACTCAGAAAGCTTAGAATGCCGAAGGCCGAAAGAATTTCCTATGTCTGTTGTTGTAACTCCAGACTCAAAGCTTCCAGGTGATTCTGTTGCTTCAGTAACTTTCTTTTGCAGATATGCATTTTGTTACAAAAAGGATGTATTATTAAACTTGTGTTCGCAATAAGTCTTTTATTTGTATGATTGATTGTGTCTGAACGTTATTCGACAAGAGACAGTATCCTTGTTTTGTTACCATGTTTGCACATAAGTCGCAATAATAACAGAAAATCTGTGTTGTGTTAGCAGCAGGTCTCAGTAGTCCAGAGGTTGTGACTGTTCAGACTCCTGCCACAAAGGAGCGCACAAAGATTCTGAAGAAGCGCAAGACTTTGTTTGATTTGACCACAGTGGTGCCTAACAAGTATGCTATCAGAACCTCTCTCTTTTTTCTTTTTTTTTTGGAGCTTCTATCAATGCCTGTACTTCTGATTTTTATATATTCCTACAATATTACTTCCAATCATAAGATGGCCCAGGAAGAATGTTATGCCATTTAAATGCTAAGAGAAAATCGTCGATCATCTTAATCCGAATGATATTCTAAAGACACTTATTTCTGTATCTGAAAAAGTTTATCAGACGGATTATCTTTTTGATTTGTAGGGTTCTAAAAAAATGGATAGAAGAAGATCCAAGTGATCTAAAACGCAAAAGGAGGGACGTGCCCAATACTCTTTTACATGCCTGGAGAGCTCGTAAACTTGCCAATGGGCCTCAGAGTTTCTTTGAGCCTTTGTTTCATGGTAAGTAGAAAATGTCATTTGAGATTCTGCTGCAAAAATGTAAGATTTTGCCACGTTTTTTAATACCATATGCTACACACAGGTGTCACAACAGATCTTGCTAATCTTGAATGCGAAAAAAGTTGGGCAGCAGCATTGAAATCGGTGAAAATATCTGACAGGAGAGAGGATGTGAGAACTCCTGTTTCAAATGAACAAATTCCTGAAGTAAGATCTCCTTCTCCACATAGGTCTTATGCTGAAGAAACTCCGATTGCTCCTGGAACACCTGTTACTCATTTGAAGCCATCAACAAGATCACACGAGGCTGCTGTTTCACATTTCAGCTTGGAACCCGCATCCTCATCTGAAACCATAGACAAGTGCCAATCTAAAAGTGTATCACTGGAATTTGATGCTGTGTTTCAGGAGGTATTAATTTTCCGTCTTGCTCACAATTTCCATTAGTGGTGAAACGAGATTTGATGTTGCTGTCTGATATTCAATGTTTTATTTTGTACTGCTGTCTATTGAGTCGAAGTACTACTTACTTTGGACTTGCTTTTTTGTCAGGAAATAAATTCATTTGATGGAGGTAGTTCGGAAAAAGGTAAGAGCACGAATTATTTTATTTCTTTGTTTTAAAGCTACGTTGATTTGTGTATTTTTACTTTTCTAACAAATATTTTGAATCCAGATGCATATTCAGAGAAAACAAGGTACGTTTGAAAACTCTGTATCTCACTGCTGGTAGTGTGAATCATATTGAGGACTGTTTTGTTTAGCACCATGGTTTATTTATTTATTTCCATGAGCAGAATGATTGGAAGATATCTGAGTAGGAAGTTCTTGGATAAGAAGAGACATAAAGATGAAGAAGTGTTGAACTTGTTGCAGTTGTTGACACGAAAAACAAAGAAAGAAAGTGCAAGGTTCTTCTATGAGATACTGGTACTATTACCAACTCCAGTTCGGTTCTTTAATGTGGAAAAGGCTGTTTGGTTGTTTACTTTGTTGTTTTGGAGTTTCTGTAGTCGAGGCAGATTAAAATATTTAACATTGATTTATTATGAACATTTATTTAGTCCAATATTTTGATTTACAGGTTTTGAAAACGCGGGACTGCATAGATGTGCAGCAGGAGAATTCGTATGATGATATTCTTCTGAGGGAGACTTCCAAACTGAAGCAAGCAGCAGCAGCATCCTCTCGAAACTGAACTTTTAAAAAGTAGTAGTAGTTGTACTCTTTTGCATAGAGAATGGTACAGTAGTCGTATTTATACTCTTTTTGTCTCTGATCCGAGAGATAGAAGCAATCTTGGGTGTTGCTAGGCTTCTGTCTATTAGAAGGTTCTAACTTGTAATTATGCTTGCATCAGTAGTAGCTTACAAAATATGCCGATGCCCAAATGTGTGGTGCTGTATATCTGTTATTTATGTGCTTCATAGCTGCTGCTGTTTTGTTGAATGTCAATGTTCTGAAATGGCTTTTAACTTTACTTGCTAAAAAATGTCAAACAAATATCATTAAATCATCAACAATTAAATGATGTAGTTAGATTTGACTGTAATTTTGTGGCAAAATAAGACTATGATCGCTGATAATGTGGTTTCCTCATTTCACAACAGGAAGAAATAATACAATCCTGGGAAGATGCTTTATGTTATTGTCCAAGTAATCTATATAATAACTTAATTATCTTTCCTCCCTGTAAGATATACTTGATCAAAACAACTTTCAGATCGAGATATGAATAAACATCGGCAACGCAGCATTGCTGGCAGGGACATTGAATTCAAATAAATAAAACAGCTCGACCCCAAAAATAAAGTAATAGTACAATCACTCGAATACATTGGTTTCACATTGCCAGTGAAGTTCATAAAAGGAAGGGATCAATCAATCACTTGAAGAGCCATCGTCATCATCTTCGTGCTCTCTTACAACCCTCTCAAGAAATTTCTTCCTCACTCCATCAAGAACTGCTTCTCTTGATTGCTCTCCACCATGCCCATCATTTAGCACTGGATCCGATTGACATAGAATTAACCCTACACCTACAAATCCAAACACTCTGTCATTTACTTTTCTCCATAAACATATATAATTGCTTAATTAAACCAAATAGCCAAATTATGATTACTTTAACCCAAAACAGAAGACAGATTGAAGAATCACTTGTAGTAAAATGTTAACTGAAGAAGTAGATCATTTAACTAGAGAGCAAAACAGATGAAGTGAGAAACGTAGTTTATCCGCAACACCAGTTTATCACTGAAATTTTGGAAAATGATTACCTATATAAAGAACCTATTTTATGAACAGTCACTTTCCACATACTAAAGACATCTCATCTCATGCATGTTTTATTTATTTTCAATGGCTTAATGACCAGGGATGCTTCCCTTTCACACTGAACTTGTTTGGCGTATGATTATGAACCATCCACTTTAAATATCCATGTCAGATGTCTTAAATGGTTCAGCATTCAAGACAAACTGTTCAAAAACTCATTGTGAATCGTATATTTGGAAGAACCAGAAAACTATTAGATCTAATAAAGAGAAAATATTTCAGAATATCAAAGCATAGAGAGGAGGACATACTTTCGGGAGTGCACCTTCGACCAAAACTATGCATTCCCACATGAGTTGCCTTAACTGCACTATTATTGTACACAAGTATAGTGGGAAGATTACGATCAGGATAGTTAGGAATGCATTCTGTGGATATAATTTTGACAAACTTGGTAGCCGGATATCTTTTAGACAAATCTTCTAAACACTGCAAAAGCAGCCGGCACTCTGGAAATCTGTCAAAAGCAGCACATACATGATTAAAAACCTGAAGCTTGTTAATTTTGTTACGACACAGTTATCCAAACAAGATACAAGCAGCAATATGGCTTGAAGAGCAGTACTATTTACCCATCTTTATACAGCAGCACGACAACCCAAACTTCCTGTGGAGCTTGTGAAACTTCCCGCACAAAATCCGATCCTGAAATTGGAATAACTGAACCGAACTTTGCAATCTTGACTGCTTCTCTCATCTCAGTCAACCTCTTCTTCCTGTCACAATCAAAATGAAACAGCTCATCAGTATTAATGATGAGTCGCACAAGACAACATCAAGACTCTGAGAGATGATGTGGTTGAATCGCCTACCAAGATAGGCATTGCAATGCTTGATGTCTTCAAACAGAGAGTTCTTGTCTGAACCACCGAGTTCAACTTATGAGTCAGTTCTCAGTTGATGAATAATAAAAATAAATAAAAAAATGATGTACTAGTAGAGTCAGTTCTCAGTTGTCAGATATCCAACCGCAAGCAAATTGTAAATTGATAAAGTAGTTAGTACCTGTAATCTTGGAGGAAACGGTCGTCGTCGAGATCGTCTTGGAGATCTTCAAGCTCTTCCTCGGTTTTGTTGTCGATCCAGGCCTTGTTTTTGGGCTTGGAATCCTGGTCCTCGGCGGGGGCGAAAGGGGCGGGCTTGAACGGCGGCGGTTTGGCGGGAAGATTACCTAGTTTAGTCTGAATATCGTCCCATTGCGTGGATGATCCTTCCAGATCCTTGTATATGAAATGGTAATCCGCCATTGCTATTGCTATTGCTATTGCTGTGGGGATTTTCTCAGAGCTCTCGACAACTCCTTTCTCCTTGTAATTTTTTTACTAGAAAGAATTCCTATTCAACATTTATTACTAATTAATTAATAGTTTTGCCAGCGTGGAAAAAATATTAAATTAATTAACTATCAATTAGTAAATGCTTTTTGATTAATTTCAAATATTTAAGGTATAAGTGACCGAAGCCCAATAAGTAGTATTAAACGCTTCGGCCCAATTAGTAAGTAGAATACTTACTGTGATCAATAAACAAGTGTTGATAACCAAAACCCGAACCGGAATCCGGATTAGATTTTTGCTTCCCCCACTCCACTCCTACTCCATCCTCACTCTCTGCTGATGTCTGTTTGTGACTGTATGTAGGTCAATCCAAATTCATATCACAAACACACAAGTAAACAAAAAAATATCTTCTTCTTCTTCTTCTTCACATAAACCCTAATCTCAATAATACATGCATTAGTCGATTGCGAATATTCATTCATTCTCCATGGACTTGCGTCTGCAAAATACACGCTGCATTTCATCCTCATTTCGTCGTTCGGCACTGCTTCCTCATCCTCGGCCTGCCATTGGACTTTCCTTCTGCAACAAGCCTACAAATAACCGGAAATGTAGAAACATGTGCGCTGCTTCCAATTCTGATACAATTGTGAAATCGACTGATATTACAAGCAAAATTGAACAAGAGCACGCTGATTTGAGGTCTTGGATGGAAAGGAACGGACTCCCCCCTTGCAAAGTCATGCTTAAAGATAGGCCTTCTCATGATTCCAACCTCCAGCCTATTCACTATGTAGCTGCCAGCCAAGATCTTCAGGTCAATTCATTATAGTTACGGAACGTCTTTTCCTTTCGACTTTCAATTCTGTAAATCACGTTTTATATTAGAAGAATCAAAATCAAAATAATTATAAATGAATAAATAAATGCTCGTACATATACACTCCGGAGAGGTACGAGAGCTAATATTACCGATAGAACTATGATACATATTCAAATTGGTACTTACTTTGTTCAAAGTTTATAAAATGTGATGTAGATCCTAACATAGAACATTGATTTTGATTGGGATTTGATGTGTGTTGTTATCAGGAAGGTGATGTAGTATTTTCTATCCCTAATTCATTGGTGGTGACGCTCGAAAGAGTTCTGGGAAATGAGAGTGTTGGTAAGATGCTGGACTAAATGCTATAATATGTTTCTTCGTCTCTTTGTATTCATGCAAAATTGATAGACATTTGGGGACTTCATTCATCGTGTTGTTGAACTTGACATGCAAAAGTTAGATGTATGATCCTGTATTGAAGTTGAAATCAGTGTTGAAACCTCTTACCAATTCTTATTTCATGAGCATTTAGTGGGCGCCTTGAGATGTTAGAAAACCTGCTGGCTTCTCATGTTCTTTGGTAAGAAACACTTTTTAGTCCTAGGAGAAAAGCTTGCATGTTTGTTTGTTTTTATTATAAGCACCAGAAAGATTATACAATGTTTCTATTGATTTTCAAAACATTGAAATCTCTTTGTCAAATTTATTGTCTACATTTAAAGAGTTTAAATTTTTTATCTTACTTCCACTCAGTAAAATTGATCTATTTCTAGTATGCATAAGTAAACAGTTTCTATGGCTTCATGCTGGTGTAAAGTTCTACACTTTTCTATATGGTGGATCCAGGAATTATATGCACCTTAGCAATTATCTTCATCACTTGCAACTTACCTTTGTTTCCCCCCACCCCCCCAGTCTCTCTCTCTGATGAATTTTTGGATTAAGTTCTCGTTCTTATTTGCTCATCAAATATATTATTAATTTGATCTATTACCTCTAAGTTTGTTTGGTATGATTCAGCGGAACTTTTAACCACAAACAAGTTATCAGAGTTAGCCTGCTTGGCACTATATCTAATGTATGAAAAGAAGCAAGGTAAAAAGTCTTTCTGGTATCCATATATTAGAGAACTTGATCGTCAGCGAGGTAGGGGGCAGTTAGCTGTGGAGTCGCCACTTTTATGGTCAGAGGCTGAATTAGATTACCTGACAGGAAGTCCGACAAAGGTGTGCAACTCTCCTCCCGCTGCTTTAGGCTGTTATACAATTTTCAGTATCCATACAATTATCAGCAACCACTGCTTGTTTCTGGACCCAATGTTCTTAGTTTGGATATTCTGATGATTCAGGCTGAAGTTTTCGAGAGGTCTGAAGGAATCAAGAGAGAGTATAATGAGCTTGATACTGTCTGGTTTATGGCTGGATCATTATTTCAGGTAACTTTTGTTGCTTCTAAGACAATATTTAGTCCTAATTTTTCATCTACAAAATTCTAATATCCTTTTCCTTGAACTACCCTATACATCCTTTTAATCTTGACTACTTTGATATTTTTCAGCAATATCCATATGATATCCCTACGGAGGCTTTCCCTTTTGAGATTTTCAAACAAGCTTTTGTTGCAGTTCAATCCTGTGTCGTTCATTTGCAGGTTTGGTTTGTGCTTGAAGTACAGTTGTAACAGTAATCAAACTTTAGACGAGTCATTCACATAGTATTATTTAATCTTTCAACCCAGAAAGTCAGTTTGGCGAGGAGATTTGCATTGGTTCCCCTAGGACCTCCATTGTTGTCCTATAGAAGCAACTGCAAAGCAATGTTAACTGCTGTTGATGGAGCTGTGCAACTTGTCATCGATCGTCCATATAAAGCTGGGGATCCTATTGTTGTCTGGTTATAAGTCTCTCTGTCTTTCAGATTAAAAAAAAAAAGCAGCATTTTAATTTGAGTTCCGTGGAGGCAGCTTATTCTTTGAAATACCTGTCTTAATTTGGATATTCTTTCCATTTTAGGTGTGGGCCACAGCCTAACTCAAAGTTACTCATAAACTATGGTTTTGTTGACGAAGATAATTCTTATGATCGTTTGGTGGTGGAGGTAAAATTTCGTAATCATTTACTCTGTAACTGCAAATGTTTTGTATCACCAATGCTTTTCTCCTGTCATTTAGGCTTCTCTGAATACCGAGGATCCTCAGTATCAGAATAAGAGATTGGCTGCTCAAAGAAATGCGAAGCTATCCGTGCAAACATTTCAGGTACAAACCTTTCTATGTACATAACTACATTTATATAATATGTTTTTATCAGTGAGGGCCTCCGAGTTAAATAATGCACCTATGTACAGATCGTTGTGGGCAAGGAAAGAGAGGCTGTGATGGACATGCTTCCTTATCTGCGATTAGGATATGTTTCTGATCCTTCAGAGATGCAATCTGTTCTATCTTCTCAAGGTCCAATATGTCCGGTAAGCTAATCTTCGTACTTCATGATGTAAATATATACTGTGGTAAGGACTAGGGAGCGCCAAAATGTAACCGTAGTTTTATACACGATAGGATTTACACGTAGGCAGAAGCCTAACCTTCTCTATATACTAATATTTTTGAATTATTCAGTCCACGTCCAACAGGCACATGCTCCATGTTTTAGCTTTAATCTAGTTAATCGGAAAAATAGACGACTTGATTTATCAATTATCCCAGTTTAAGTTGCATTGGAACTGAGTTTAAATTCACTTGGAATTTTTTGCTGATATACATAGGTGAGTTCCTGCATGGAACGTGCTGTTCTGGACCAACTTGCTGGGTATTTTATAAGTAGACTTGCTGGTTATCCGACTACACTTACTGAAGATGAGACTTTGGTAACTATCCCATAAATTTTCAACTGTTTGAAGTTTTAATTTTCCGTTCGTGCTCTAGTTGACCCCTTACACTTGTAGCTTGCAGATAGTAACTTGAGTCCAAAACAACGAGTAGCAACACAACTTGTCAAGTCGGAGAAGAAAATATTAAAAGCATGCCTGCAGGCAACAGTAGACCTGATAAACCAGCTACCTGATTTCTCTATATCCCCCTGTCCTGCTCCTTATGCCCTAAATCTGAAATGGTACTCTCTCTCTCTCTCTCTCTCACACACACACACACACACACACACACACACACACACACATTATGTTTATCAACAATGATTCTAATTGCGGCGGCCATCTTGCAGATTTTTCTATCTCCATTATGATCGTTTACTGCTGGCCTTGAGAATATGAGATATTGGTACAAATGGATGTCAATTGATGAGGTTGGTGAAGTAAAGGTTGTTATTAATGATTTTTACTTTCTTGAATTTGTGCAAGTATAAAAATACATTTTGAAATCTATTAAGACACATACATGATAACTTTGGTCTACATACCAAAAGGCCATATCATGTTCCATTAGCCTCGTATAAGACCATCCTGCTATTACATCTTCTTATATCATAGTCCAAGTCTTGAAACCTAATACATTAGTTTCATCTAAACTAACCATCAATTTGCATGTATAGTCATTTGATTGAAATTGTTTGAAACATTAAATTCCTGCTAGTTCACTTCAGCTTGTTAGATTAAATAGCAGAAAATTAAAATTAGCAATATTATAACTACTTAATTAGCTTAAAGTTTCATCCTTTCTCCTATAAGTGTCGTTCTACTATAACTTCATGGGGGAAAACAGAAATAAATTTTAAAAGAATTGTCGCCACATACTTGAAGAATTGACTTGATGGTTTATGGCTGGTTATCACGAAGGCACCGTTTCTTTTTAATTTCTATATTTGTTTTTATCGTATCAGTTTTATTCATTTTAGCTGGTCAAACATTTATTAGGTATCAATTTTTTCATGTTGTTAAATTGTAGGTGGATCTCATTATCAGGAGATGAATGCTACTATAAGTTTCTGGGGCAATCTTCTTATCAACAAAATAGGAAAGTTTGCATTGCAGTATTATGTCCGTCCATCTATATATACCACCCCGATCCCTAGTTTTAGATTAATTTCCATCCGTTTTTCACATTTTTGTCGATTATAAAATTGTAGAGCAATTGAATTGTGTTGAAATATGGTATGATTTGAAGTGTTGAAGGCTTTTGAAGAAGCAAGTGAAAGAGAAATTTGCTTTTATGTTGTTTGATGGTACTTAAAGTAGTAATGATGAGAGGTTAAAGAATCTGTGAAGATTAATTTTGCATGGGAAACATGAAGAGATGCTATAGGTATAGTAAAAACATGAAGGGGTTCAGTTGAAGACCCCAAGGAAACAAATAGGTATTGAGAAAACATCGGACATAACATTATCAGAGTAAGGTGGTGGTGAAGCTTCAACTACAAAAATGATAATATTTACATGATCATTTCATTCATTGAAAATGACGTGCAATTGATCAAACATGTTGTGAAAACTAAACTAAACTAAACTAGATAAAAGCAGAAAGCCTATTATGAGAGTAGGAGGAGGAAACAGATGACATCACTCATCACTGCTCAGCCCAACTTGGTCCTCCACAATTCACCGATGACTTTTTTAGGCTGTGGATTATCAGGTCCTCTATCTCTCTGTCCTGATGTGAAATAAATCCAGCCATCCCAGAAACTGGCCATTGTTGTTTTTACACGGTATGGGAGCTTTCCAATCACCGACCATTGCTGTTCATTTCAACACAAAATAATATACTCAAATTTCATTATTGTTATTTGCAACTGAAAATATACTCCTCAAATCAAATACGAACCAGTGTATCCAAATGAAATTGGAAGATCTCTCCGACTAAGAGCATCCTTTTAGTGAGTGGGTGCTTCTCAGTAGTGCCTCCCATAATAACAATGGAGTTGTTCCATACAATCCAAGAGGATTCTATATGGGAGTCGGGTTTTGGCATAGGGGCCAATACCTTCCACTTCATTTCACCCTCAATCATCATATAAACATCCCCATAAACCACCTGAACCAACATAATAGAATTAAGTTTTATTTACACAACAATAACAACAATAGCCCAACAGTCGACTCATTCACCTCAAGCCTCCTTGAGCACTTAAAGATAGGCGATCCTGGTTTTGCCATAAAATCACCCTCTTGACCACCAATAACGAAAAGCTTATCATCAACGGCAATACAAGCCCTATCACCAGTTATTAATAGTTAAAACAGTGATTTGAAGATGGAATCCATAATTTCTCAACTAAACAAAAAAATGTTGAAACACTAGTACCTACCTGTGCGGTCCCCCACGTGGTATGGGTATTTCTTTCCGCCATTGATTCTCAATTGCTTTACCATTCTTCACAGCAATACTCCAATGATCTGTTGCAGGTGTATGCCGATTCTCTTTGCTGCCACCCATTACATGGAGTCTTCCTTTCCAAATCTGAGTTGCTGGAGCATACCTGACAGTAGAGAGTTGTTGTGCTTTTTTTTAAGAATATGTGATGAAGAAACTGCTGCTCTCGAAAAAGACAACAAGTACCTAGGTGCTGGTAATGGTGGAAGGCTGTCCCACTTTTTGGTCTCAATGTCAAGCACAAACGAACGAGATGTAGGAGCCCCGCACTGAGGACCTGGCTGTCCAGACACAATATATACATATCTTGTTCCATCAGTTGCCACTCCCAAATGTGAATTTCCCATTTCTTTCGGTGTCTCAAATCTTCCGCACCACCTATTCTCCGTAAAATTGTATATATCCACATGTGAGTGCACCTATCACATCCATAACCATTTAAACAATCAGATATTTTTTTTTGATTCACACCATGTGAATAGATTCAGATTGAATTCCAGAATCAGCTTTAAGAATTGGGATATATATGACAAAAGAGAGCAATAAAAATATATTTACATAGTCAAGCGTTCCATATCCGCAAAACACGTATAGAAGATCCTTGATCTGAATTGCAGAACCATCCAAACGAGGTACAGGTGCTGAGGGCATCTGCTCCCATTCTAATTCTGGAGCAGGTAAATCAGCAAATGTAGCTGATAATACCCGTTCAGGATTATGATTCTTGCCTACTTTATCATCTGCTATCTGTCAATTATATATGAAATGATGATGAATTCAAGAGTTGAAGGTATATTTCGACCATTTTTAACACACAACATAAAAGTAATCAAAGGTATCATCATCATCAGGCTATACTCAAGATAAAATGAAGCGCATATATCAAAGATAAAGAACCGACCTTTAGTATTTGGGTGTTATGCGTCTCATGTGGAACCACAAAAACGTGGTTGGATGCAATTGATAAATATGAGGAGAAAGAAGAAGAAGAAGAAGCCCAGAGGAAATCGATCGTTGAAGCGATCCCAAGCAGGGCTACAAGAGATAAAATGAGGGTGGATTTCTTGAAACCGTGTTTTCCTGCTGCAGCAGAAGAAGAAGATACCATTTTGTTTAGAAAACCATTGAATTGAACACCTAATGAATGCTAGAGGGAATGTAATCTCGGCCTCTGTGTATACATATATCATCATCATCATCATCATGATGGATGGTACACATAAACAAATTAAAGTGGGCGCCAATGGTTTCTGTTGGTTTTCTAGGCAGAGGTCTATTTATTTATTTTCAAATAGTTGAAGGCTAAAAAAGGAAAAACACTATTTTGATTAAATTAAAAATGGGCCCGACCCGATTAAAGGCCCATCATTTTCATAGCCCAAAGGAAAAGGGAAAGCCTCTCCCAACTTCACCATTTCATCAGAAGGGAATAATCATCTGTATATCTCTCAAACACTGGTTACCTTCGTCCTTCTTTGGATCTCTACAACGCCCCGATCAGCTTTTTTCTTCTTCTTATTTTCAGGTGACACCCTTTTCTCTTTTTCTTTTTTTTTCCTCTCGATCTGCGATTCCTAGGGTTATATGCTCTGACGTTATCTTCTATTGACTTTTAATGCTTTCAATTCTATTTCCGCGTGATGTTATGACTATATAGTTTTAGATATCTTTTCTATGGTATTATTATTATTTTTTTATATGAGGTTCTTCTGGGTTGTAGATTAACATTCCAGGAATGCTTTTAGCTGCCAATAAAGTAGATCTTTTGATATATGACATCTTTATTGCTCTTATGGTTATTCATGGTTTCGGCTGTCTTGCCCTCGAAAACGGAATTACATAGAATTAGGGGTTTCACTGTTTTGCTTAGCATTTTATTTTTAGTGGGAGTCAGTCTCTCTTGGCTCAGAAACATAAAAATGGAATGGGAGTGAGACAGTGAGTGCTTGTGCTCTGAGACTGGAAAACGCCCTTCACGTCCGTTATAGAGCATTACCAGTGTTTTTGTACTCTTCTTGCATAAAAGATGGCTACTTTCCATATATTGTAACGGGGAGTAGTAGGAGAGAAACCTTAGTTGCTAGCAAGGAACAATAAGTGTACCCCAGAGTCCCGAATCAGTTTTTTTCATGCTGCATCAAGCTTGAAGGGCTTGCTTTGGAATACCTTCTTCGAGGATTAATCTCTACCAACCTAAGAGCTAGTATAATACTAGGAGATATCACACTCTTGTTCAAATTATAATTCTATAAATAAGTTGTATATAAATCACAGAGGTTTTTGACTACCTAACATCAGATGAGAATAGATCAGTGACAAGTGACAACCGCAGGGGATCTCTTTCCGGGGGTTAATTCATGGATCAATTTAATGTTGAGATATTATTGTTCAATCCAGTGCAATATTATGGGTTTCTAAAATGAAATTGTGCAATATAATCCATGAAACTTATATTATTCCATGCTTAAATTACCGCATGAACTAACCCAATACTGAAGTGCTGCAAAGCTACATTTTGTGATATACATCCAAATTTTGAATTATATAAAATTAATTCTTTCATATGAGATCCTTAGCTGCGTGCTTTCGAAATAGAAAAGAAGAAAAGTGAGAGAA
Source organism: Erythranthe guttata (assembly GCF_000504015.1). Next base: position 780,276 of record NW_012192868.1, on the reverse strand, counting down.
TCACTTGGATACATGTTGTATATTTTAAATAGTAAGTGAAACAAGAAAGGTAGATGCTGCATAAAATTTAGTAGCAACATGGACTACTGAACCCTGAATGTAATTGACTTGTACATCCAGAAACTTGATTTGGCTCTTCTCTTACTTGGCATCTCATTGGCAACAAATGAGATTCATATGTAAGCAATATTTGCTCATACTTGGTACAACGATAGTACAAAAATCAGGCCCTTAGTGAGTTCTTTACCAGCAGCTACCTCCCTCAAAGAATAATCTCTTGTTTATGTTTGTTTGGCTAGAAGAATGGATTTTGACCTATACATACTAAAACTCTCTAAGTCTGTTTTAGAAGTGCTCTTTAAGATTTTTGCTTCACACACTGTCATTCTTATTTTCTGAATAAACAGGGTTTTAATTTAAGATGTTTGGAGGTAGAGCAATCCACCGGTTGCTTAGAGAGAGACTTCAGTCACAAGCCACTGTAAGAGTTTTATTTTTCATGGAGTATGTTGTTTTCTTATGTACAATTAATATTGTTTATGTTTTTGACTTTTTCTCTCTTTTCTGGGAAAATAACTTCAATTGTTTTTCTTTGTTCCAGTCTTCTCCAGTTTTGTCGTCTCTTATCTCGAAGAAAGAGCATGAAGGAGTTGGATCTACCACCACCAAGTCCTTAAGGGCATTGGCCCTCTTTGGGGCAGGTGTAACAGGACTGTTGAGTTTTGCAACAGTTTCATCCTGTGATGAGGCAGAACACGGTTTGGATGCCCCAAGCTACCCTTGGCCTCACAAGGGCATTCTGAGTTCATATGACCATGCTTCGTGAGTCCTTCATTTGATTATATTCAATGAAAAAGTCATATTTAACTCTATATACTCATATGTGTTAGTTTGCTAAGTTGCAACCTGATCGGGAACATGTACTGAATAACTGATTTCAGTTGAGACCCTGTGATTTTAAACATTACTAAATAATAAATCTTAATATATAACTGATAAATTTTGAGTAATGTGGGATTTTAATGTTCTTTGTTCCACTTTCAGAAATGAAATTGTGTTTAGCTGTTTCTAGGAACTATGGTAATCATTTTCTACTGTGGTATCTAGTTGATCCCGTTTACGTGCGTAGATCTTTTCACTTTGAAAATTACGAAGATGCTCTTATTTTCCATAAAATTGATGGTCCTAGCTATGTTGACATATCTTGATCAATCTCAAACAGGATTCGTCGTGGTCACCAGGTTTACCAACAAGTCTGTGCGTCCTGCCATTCCATGTCCTTGGTCTCATACCGTGACTTGGTGGGTGTTGCATATACAGAGGAGGAAACTAAGGCTATGGCAGCTGAGATTGAGGTAGTTGATGGGCCTAATGATGAGGGAGAGATGTTTACTCGTCCTGGGAAACTGAGTGATCGTTTTCCTCAGCCGTATTCAAATGAACAAGCAGCTAGGTTTGCAAATGGAGGGGCCTATCCTCCAGATCTAAGTCTCGTCACCAAAGTATGGCCTGCTTCTCCATCCAGTTAATTGATTTGGAAATCCTTTGTATCTGTCTCAACTAACTATACTTTTCTTTGCATCATTAGGCTCGTCATAACGGTCAAAATTACGTCTTCGCACTTCTAACTGGATACCGTGATCCTCCTGCTGGTGTTTCAGTAAGTTCTTCAAAAGAAGCTTGCATGTGAAAGTATTATTTTTCTATATCAGTGGAGTGGCCTGCAGGATCTTCTCTCATCAGCCTTAGTATTTGACTCAAAACATTGTCCAGCCATTCTAACTTGGTCTTGGGATGGAATTTTCGTTTTATTTTGTCGATACACTAATAAGGCAAGGGTATTTCATGTTGCAGATTCGTGAAGGATTGCATTACAACCCGTACTTCCCTGGAGGTGCTATTGCGATGCCCAAAATGCTTAATGATGGTGCTGTTGAATACGAGGATGGTGTCCCTGCAACGGAAGCTCAGGTAAGCTCATTGCTTATTCTTGTGATGCCTCTGTGCATCTGTATCTTTATATATTCAACATGTTTGTGAAAGCTTATGGCTTTATGTCCTGCTTAATGTGTGTAGATGGGGAAAGATATTGTGTCATTTTTATCCTGGGCTGCGGAGCCTGAAATGGAAGAGAGAAAACTGGTAAGCCATCGATTGCTCACTCATATGTAGTAAGTAATGATTGTATCATGGGCCAATGTTTTGACATGTTTTAATGGTGGCGGGAAACAGATGGGATTCAAGTGGATACTTGTTCTATCACTGGCACTTCTTCAAGCTGGTTACTATAGGCGTTTGAGGTGGTCTGTCCTCAAGTCTCGCAAGCTCGTCCTTGATGTTGTCAACTAGATACCCCACCCCCCATTTACATTCTCCCCTTTCCGTTTATGAATTTATTACATTACCCTAATAATTGTGTCTTGTGTCATCCATATACTTGCTCTCTCTCTCTTTTTTTTTTTTTAATGTGCTGCTCTAAAGCAGCAGCAGCTGTCATTTTCGACCTTTTTTCCCAATTTTGCGGAAGAATAAGGAATTCATTCTTCAGTTGTGAGTTGAAACAAACTAGTTATTGCTCATCGGTACTTTGTATGATGCTGCTGATGATGATATTGTTTTGGAGCTCCTCGTGAAAGCGAAATATTTATTACGCTATCTGGATTTGTTGTTATACATTTCTTGATTAGGGTTGTACAAAATCTGTTTCGCCGGAATTTGAATGAATTGATTATTATCGTGAAAGGACGAGAGAAAATTACCAAATTGGAGTTTTCTTTTTCTTCTTTTTTTTTTTTATTTATAAATTAATCTGTTAAGTTTACAGAAATTACAGAAACTATAACCAATCAAAGCTAAAAGAAAATGTGTTGTCTGGAGAAATTAAATTGTAAAAAAAAAAAGCAATTTAAATTTATATTGAACCGAAGGTGATAAGCTAAATTAATGTATACAAAAAAAAAAAGAGATAAAATTTGGTGAAAATATGTAAAAATCAAATAGTAAATATATTGTGTTTCCAAGAGTAAGAATCTTTTCCAACAATAAATAATCGGAATATTAGGTAACTACAATTTGAATTTTGGAGACACCAAAACTCCTTCTTTATTCCCCTCTTCCGTGCCGTCGTCTCTATTAATTACCTTTCTCTTCTCTCTCTCTCTAGTCTCTAACCCTTTTCTTCTTCTTCTTCTCTCTCTCTTCCTCAAATTCACACAAACCTACGTAAATATTACTTCTTTTCTTCACATAATACATACACATAGATTGCGCAGTCTTCGTTTGGGAGTACATACATAGTTAAATCTCGATTATTGTCGGGATAGATAGAATCAGAATGAATATGCATGGTGAACAAGCTCGTTTGAGTTCGATATCAAGGCGAACCAGAAGCAAGTGGGATGATTTTTACAAAACCCGGCACAATGAAATTAAGAAGAAACCTCAACAACATCATGAAGATGATGATATCATCATTAATAAGGTAGCCCTGGTGGAGAATATTGATGATTCAACAAGTAATGAAGAAGAAGACGACGATGGTGATTTTGGTGATACGGACTATAAAGGAGCGAATGCCCGCAAACATAATAAACATGCGGTGGCGGTGGTGGTTGAGAAGAAGTCGAAAGGAGGGACAAGACGACAAGTCAAGAGAAAGGCGGGGTCTTTTATAGCTCGTGGAGAAAAAGTGGATTTGACTGACATTTTAGTGGATTCCTTATGGAAGCAAAATATGCAGGATTTAGTCATCAAACAAGATCCAAAACCAGTTAGTCAATGTTCATTGTTACCTCTGAAATTCAAATTTGAAGATGATCAAGATTCCTTTACACATGAGAAAACTGATCATGACAGGGAAATTGATTCTCTCTTTCATGATTTAGAAATGGGGTTATGGGAATCTCAGATTGGATGCACTAATTCTAATTCTAATCCTTCCATTGTAAGTCATATTTACTTGTCCTTATTTCCCTCTGCTGCTGTTTTTGCCCTTACTCATATTTGTAACTCAATACTACGTTTACGTTTTTCACGTCTTCTTCAATCGCGCAGTTGTTCGAATGTCAACTGATATATGTCATTTTATTTATTTTGTAGAACTCTGCTCCTTAATTAAATATTGTATTGTATTGCTGATGTACAGAGTGATGATGAATATAGCATCTCTATGGATGAAAGTCGAGCTGCACGATGTGGGAGAGGGGATCATGATGCTTTTCTTGATGAACAGATTGGCATCATATGCAGTTATTGTTCTTCTTTGCTACTCGAAATTAAACACGTCTTGCCCCCTTTTGTAAGTATCATCAATTCACCACATAATATATATATACATTGTAAGATTTGTTAACTTGAACGAATAATGTTAACTGATCTGATATAATGCTCCTCTTCTCCCTGCAGTACGTAGAATCTCCCGAGAAACGTGCGAGGAAACGGTACTCTGAAGAAGAATCAAACAACGAAAAAATGCATTTTGCCAATCTTGAGTCGTCTAGTTGTACTATTCATCATTCTGAAAAAGGCGGCAGCAACAGCAGCAGCAGCAGCAGCAGCACAGTTATGGATTTGATCCCTGATGCTGATAAGAAACAACTGTATCCACATCAATTACAAGGACTGGAATTCCTATGGAGAAACATAGCTGGAGACATCCACATCAACAATATGGCAACTCTACCTGCAAATGGTGGAAGAGGCTGCATAATCTCTCACGCACCTGGCACCGGCAAAACCAGACTGACAATAGTGTTTCTCCAAACTTTCATGAAGCTCTACCCAAACTGCCTCCCCGTCATCATAGCTCCACGCGGTATGCTCCTCACTTGGGAGCAGGAATTCGCCAAATGGAATGTCGACATCAAATTCCACAACTTGAACGAGACAAAGTTATCCACTCAGGAAATGGAAATCGCCTCCACTCTTACAGATCATCAAAGCGGCCACGAAAAGAATAATAATAATAATAAAGACTATATTCGATTTGTAAAGCTGTTTGCTTGGATGAAGGGTGGGAGTGTGTTGGGAGTTGGGTACCGTTTGTTCGAAGAGCTTGCTGGAGAAAAACATGACAAAAACAACAACAAATTCAAGAAAATACTATTGGAATCACCAGGCCTATTAGTGCTGGATGAAGGTCACACACCTCGCAACAATCAAAGTCTAATGTGGAAGGCTCTCACAAGGACATCCACCCATAGGCGCATAATTCTCTCTGGAACACCTTTTCAGAACAACTTCACTGAGCTCTACAACACACTCTGCCTAGTTAATCCTACATTTTCTCAGCAGATCACGAAAGCAACAAATCGTGGTAGGAAACAAAAGGTGGCCAATGCAGTGAAGGACGAGTGGGCGTGTCTGACGAATTCTATAAGCAAAAAAAATGATGAGCGAGTGAAGGAGCTCCGATCGATGATCGAGCCTTTTGTACACATACACAAAGGTGATATACTCGAGAAAACTCTGCCAGGAATGAGGGACTGCATGATTGTACTAAGACCAACTGATGTGCAAAAGAAACTAGCGGACAAGATTGATCAAGTGCTGGTCGATAAATTTCTAGAGCATGACTACTTAGCATCACTTATATCAGTCCACCCTTCACTTGTAGCAGACAGACCAGAATTCTCCGATCAGAAAAGAAAGCTGAAATCCCTGGAATTGGACCCTTTAGCTGGAGTGAAAACACGGTTCTTGGTGAAGCTGATAGAACTATCGATTCGAGTACAGGAGAAAGTATTGGTATTCAGCGAGTACATAGACCCACTGCAGCAGATAAAGAAGCTGATAAAAGACTATTTCTGCTGGCACGAAGGGCGGGAAGTGATATACATGGATGGGAATTTGGAGTCAAAGCAGAGGCAGGTAGTGATAAATTCGTTCAACGATAAGAAAAGTGAGGCAAAGGTGCTTCTAGCATCACAAAGAGCATGCTCGGAAGGGATAAATTTGGTGGGTGCGTCGAGATTGGTGCTGCTAGACGTAGCATGGAACCCTTCGGTTGAAAGACAGGCGATATGCAGAGCATATAGGATAGGTCAAGAGAAGATGGTTTATGTTTATCATCTCCTCACATTAATGGAGGTGAACAAGTATGTGAGGCAGGCTGAGAAAGACAGAATATCTCAGCTCATATTTGGTCATCAAGGCGGAGGCGGAGGCAATGAGCTTGTTTCGGAGGATAAACTGCTGGAAGCAATGGTTCGTCATGAGGAGAAAAGTGTTGTTGATAATAATAATAATAATATTAGTATGTTTGAGAGGATTGTTCATCAACCCAAGGAATCTGATTTCATCAACACTTTTGGTTTTGTTGATCTTAATTAATAATCACTGATTGATTTTACTTCAACATATATCTATATTGTTTATTTGTATACACAAACAATCATACTAGTCACTCCTATATATATATATATGTTGAAAATATTCTGATGAGCACTGGGAAGAAAGAAAAAGCTACTCTTGATTTTGTTTCACAGAGTTTGATTCAAGATTTTGATTGGTTGATTGGTTGGAGATCTCGTATTTAATTCAAGATTTTGATTGGTTGGACACGGGTCCAACTGACACTATATTTCGTTGCCATTTCTGATCCTCAAAGTCAACCAAAATATTTTATTGGGCCTCAAAATAATAGTAATACTTCAATAAGAATTAAGAACAACCAATTTTTTTTTCACGAGACCAAGCTCTATTTATTAATTAATAATAATTTATACTAGTAAATTAAATTGTAAATAATCATACGTGTCCCGTTCACCTCCTCTCTGCCATTAACAATGAAAAAGCAACATAGTTCTTGAACAACTCAAATTCCTCGAAAACTGCAGCTACCAAAAGCTATCCTCCTCCGCCGCCGCCGGCAACACCATCGCCGCCCTCCCTTTTCTTCTTTTTATCCTATAACGCTGATCGGCTCTTCTCAAACTCAATCAATTCACCACAAAAAAAGAAAAGGAAAAAAAGACGACCTTTTTATAAAGGTCGAGACTTTTCAACCCCTCGTACGAATGCGTGTGTTTCTGAATTAATTCTCTTTTGTTTCCCCCAAAATCCCTCAATCAAATATTCAATCGAAGAAGATCATGGATATTATTAACACCACCCTCAATTCTCTACCATACTCAAACCCCCTTCCTCTTTTCTTCGCCGTTTATCTCACCCTCTACACCGTTGCTTATTTCATCATTTTCCGGAAATGGGTCCCCAAACTCCGACCCGAAGCTTCGAGCTGCGTCATATCCCTCGCCCACGGCACCCCTGCTGTTTTCTTGGCCTCCGCTGCCATCCTCTCCGACCCGGCCCGCGATTTTCACTCCCCCAACACCCCCTTCCAAAGCATCGTCCTTGATTACAGCATTGCCTATTTTTTGATGGATCTTCTCCATTACTTGATCTTTTACCCCACCGACCTTCTCTTTATCGGCCACCATTTGGCCACTCTCTTCGTCTTCTTGACCTGCCGTTACGTTGTGTATCACGGTGCTTTTGCAATTCTGGTGCTTTTGGTTCTGGCGGAAGTAACAAGCTTGTGCCAGAATGTGTGGACTCTTGCCTGCGCCCGAAGATCGGATGTCAAATTTGCAGCTAAAGTGTATGATCTACTGTCCCCTCCGTTTTACGGGTTGTATTCTGTGGTGAGGGGTTTCTTGGGACCTTATTTTGTCTACAGAATGTTTGCATTTTACATGAGTGGTGCTGCTGATAGTGTGATACCCAAATGGGTTTGGATTTCTTGGGTAGTTGTAGTTTTCATGGCCATTTCAGTTAGTATTTTATGGATATTGAATCGCTGGATTGAGTTCTTTAGTGAAAGGAACAATAATGTGGCCGTGGCCGTGGCCGCCGATAAGAAAGTTAGATAGGAATTGCTGAATACAAAAAAGAAAGACTTGAAGTTGTTCTACAGTTTGTATTACTCCTAAATTGTGTTCAACGGAATGTATTAATAAAGATACATGAATGCAATTCAACTATTGTTCTGTTCTTATTCTTGCAATAAGAAGAATGTGGTCAGTTTCGATTATGTAGAGGACGATCATATTCGATTTCGTATATAAGTTTATGTTGGTGTTAATTGTTGTTTGCCTTGCTGATGAAATATATAATATTATTGTGATAGTTATCAGTTGTGGTGAGGCAATCCAAGTTAAAATAATCCAAAATGTAATATTATAATAGCTTAATTAATTGCTTTGTAATGTGGACAGGACACTATTGAATCTTATCTGTCCAGATAGACATTTTATTGGATAAAACTCTTTGTAGTTGGAATAGGTAAAACTTAATGGTTTAGATTGAATAATGAGTTTATTGGTTTTGTTGTAGAGTTGTGAATGTAAACTTGTTCTCTACTTCCTCAATAATCACCTTGTGATGTATGCTCTGCTTAAACCGATAATGCTGCATTCAGACATAGATTTTACATAAGTTTCTTCTTTGGAGTTTAAGATGTGTTTTATTTGCCTTGTTGTCCTCCTGCATTTCATGAATTGTATTGTGTTGATAAATGTGCACACATCATCTAATTATCATATTGATAAATAAGAAATCCATCCATGTTGGTGCACTCACAAAGTATGTTGTTGGTGCAAAAGCAAACCCGACCACCGAAAAATGGGAAATCTATAGAGCAACAAACATTGTAAAAATAAATGAACTAAGGTTAAGATCATCTTACAACTTATGTAGCACTAATGATAGATCAGTAATAAGAAGGAAACCTGTCATGAAACTGAGGAACCAGATAACTTCCAATGACGTGGATAACAACTCCAAACATGTTGGCTGCAGCTATAAGCCAGGCAGGTTTCTCTAACGAAACAAGTATGTTGTCCTGCTCATTATTCCCGAAAATCCAGTAGCCAATAAGAGCAACAGGGAAAGTAACAATGAAGTATGCAACAAGCACTCCTCTCCTCGTTGCCTGAATCTCCAACACCACATTATGTCCCGCAAAGGCAATAGCCACTTCCCCAAGTGCTGTGAAAAAATCAAAAACTTTTGCTTCGAGCTGGATATCCATATTCAAGCAATCGTCGAGTAACTCTGTACAGAGCTTTTCACCAAAGGCATGCTATGCTGCCCAAGTTCATGGTATCTGTCAAAATGTTTAAGAATTACAATTCACAAATAAGATGTAAATAAAATAACGTGACTCCGTTTATGTAAGTAGCTTCATTAATATTTTATTGTTATAACATGTTGTTGTTGTTGTTGTTGTTGAATTGAAGGTTAGAGTAACCATCCAAGAGCTGCCATAGCATAAGGGAGACTGAGGACACCAGCACCAACCATGGCGGTAAGTTTCCTGTAATCAGCCATCACAACTATTTGGATTATGTGTCTATCCAATGACAGTTGTATCACAAGTTTCCTTATCGAAGTAGATTTACATTAGGTGGGATATAAGAGTTACGATCGGGTACTCCCTTGGTTTCCATGGTGTTGGTAAAGGATCGGTCTTGCATTGTTGTTATGAACTTGTGAATTTTGTATTTAAAAAAAATAAAATTTGTCCACTGTATGGGAAGAGCATTAACAAGAGGTTGTAGCGACAGACTATGGTTTAATGCTTCTTGAAGCAAACAACACGAATGAAACACGACTAGGAATCAAACTACAGGCACTATATGTGGTCATATTGCTGTTTATAACTAGTACTGTCTTCTCTAGAGATTAGCACCAATGCTGACATCATCAGAAAAATAAATTTTTATAATGTTGTAAAATCCAAGCCCAGTTCATAGTGATTGTCACCATACAAATGCATGCTGACATTGGTAAACGAACAGAAACTTGTTTTATATACCAATATTTGGAAAGGGCTCCAACTCATCACTACTGATCATCAAATATTATTTTCTACTGTAATGTTATATATAACATATATGCTTTAATATTTCTTTCCTTAGTGAAGAATGTTAAGACGGGTTTGTCAAGGGAGAAAGACAACTTTTACGAGAGCTTAGGAAAAGGCAAATTGAAATCACTACACGGAATGAATAATTGAGGTACAGCCCTCATCCTTCCCTTTCTATCTGTGTTTTCATCACTCTCTCTATCTCTTGTTATTTTGGACGTTTGTTGTTATTGGAGAAAAATGGGATAATAAGTAACACCATAAACAAAATCAATTTAACTCATATTCCATTTGAATTGTACAACATTATGACTGTATTCTAAATTTTACACTGATAATTTTTTCTTCTTTTTAATCATTCAAGGATTAAAAATTCCAGAAAACAGTAAACATATTTATACACACACACACACATACACACAATAAATGCAGACATAAAGAAACACCTATATCTATATGGAAACATCTACCAAGATGAATAGTCAGACCAAACACACAAATCAACCATCCTCAAGGCCAAGATCAGACATTCTTGATTTCCTCTGTTCCAACTATATATAGTTTAGTAGTAATGTAGTATTGGATCTCCGAGATGCTTATGAGTAGAATTTGTAGTCTTTTGCTTGGACTATGATCTGCCTTAGTCCTCCAATAGGTGCTACAATCATCAACATTACTCCTAGGACAATGCATATCTGTAATTTTTACGTACAAAACCATCATCAGCCAGTTAATAATAAAAGAACAAATTCAAGAATGTCTGATATTTTGAGTTGTAACGGCTTACCCAGTTAGCGATCCAAGACAGGCTGAATCTCTTTGGCTTATAGATGGCAAGCCACATGATGCACGGAAGCTGAAGGAAACATTAATCGTTTGTCTTATATATTCTGCTATTAAAAAAAAAAAAGACATTGAAACTATACAACACAAATGAACATGCTTACGAAATATGTGGTTGGCGCAAAAGCAAATCCTCCGAAAAATCCAAGAAGCCCACCGAAGAAGGGGAATGTAATGCCAACAAACATTGTGAATGCTGAAGACAAGATTTAAATAAATTGGTAAACATAGTTGCGGAACTGATAACCAATAGAAGAAATTGTAGCCAAACAAAAACTGTTGTTAGTAGCTTAACATACCGACGTAAAAATTCCTTGAAATAAAACGCAGATACCAAGTAGGCTTGAATTTCAGTTTCTTCACAAGGACAGTTTCAATCATGTCAAAAACAGGCATTGCGTATATCTGCATCATCAGTACAAACCAAAACAGAGTTATATTATGAATTATTTGCTTCCTCGTACAAACAAAAATACAAGAACAGAGTTGGATGATGTCTTTTTTACCTGATAGCTTCCAATAACATGAATGACAACAAACATGTTAGCCATAGCAATGAGCCAAGTAGGGTTCTGTAATGACATGAGAATATTGTCGTCGACTGCATTGCCAAACATCCAATATCCGATAAAGGCGACAGGGAAATAGCACAAGGCAACAACAATATAAGCAACAACAACTCCTCTCCACATAGCTATCTTTGATGGCTTCTCCGGTGTTGAAGGAATAGTTGCTTGAATTTCCAAGACTACATTATGACCCGCATACGCAAAAGCTACTTCTCCCAATGCACTGAAGAAGTTGAATACCGTACCAATTTTAGTCGTAGCTTTATACCCATACTGCACATCTGGTTGTACTCCCTTGTCTACCGAGGCACCCCATGCAATTGTCGAATAACTTCACCACACAAAAAAAATCAAGATTCGTTATTTCATAATTTCTTGAAGAATATAAAAGAGTGTGTGTGTGTGTGTGTGTGCGCGTGTGCGTGTGTGTGTGTATAATGTATGTATATGTAATATGATGTACCTACCTCAAGGACATGACTGCTGCAGCCAAAGAGACACCAGAGATTGAATTGAAATTGGGAAGGTGAGAGAGTACAAAGTGGACGGAGGCAAAGATCATGATAAAAAAGGAGAGCTTGATGCTTTTGCAATCTTTGCAGACCAAATCATGGAATTTCTTGAGTGATTTTCCACCAGTGACCATGTAAACAATGTCTACTCCAACTTCAACGATCAATTGTTGGGGTACTACAATGTAAAGACCGAGTTTTTCACCAAAGGCATGCTGTCCAAGTTCGTGGTATCTGTCGAAACGTTTACCAGGTACCATTTCATGCATCTCAACCATTTGCCACAATGTGTATAATGTGATGATCCATGATATGATCATCACTGATACTCCGGGACCCCTGATCAAAATATTACACACGGAATGAAAATCCATCCTTGTAATTTTATTAAGGTGTTAATAATTAATTGTGGGAAGGAATATTAGTAGGGATTACCATCCAAGTTCAGACATGGCATAAGGGAGACTGAGAACACCAGCACCAACCATGGCGGTGACATTGTGAAAAGCAGAGTACCACCATTTTGCATTTCTTGATGAAGTTATTGGCAACCATGCATCTATTGCCTTCTCTTCTGCAGTCCTCTCATCACCCTATACATACATTCATATATTTATGCACGTTCAGTTTTTTTCCGGTTATATTTCTATTTGATTTCAGTTCTGTTCTACTGCAAAATATGGCATGAAAACTAATTCGGGCAATCATATATTTGTAGCCATTAATAATATTTAGTGTAATATTAAACTTGCTCAAAAAAGGTGTTGATCGATTAAAAAATGTCTTGCTTGTGTCCAAAAAAAATTGCTTCTTTTTGGACTAAAAATAAAAATAAAGTTATGTATTATTATAACAAGAAATTGAAAAAGAAAAAGGAGTTGAAAATTGAAGTCAAGTATTGTGAGTGTGAGATATTATTATTAGGTAGACATTGAGGCCAAATTAAAAGGTATGATGAGATTTGAAAAGGATCAATTAGAGTATATATGTCCATACGTAATATGTGAATTGTGATTATAATATAAAGTCAAGTCCATTAATACAGCTGTACGTAGTAGTTATGGGATGAAATAAGTTAAGGCCAAACATAAATGAAATGAAATGAAATGTGCAAAGTTGAATAGTATGTATTATGGAGTCACAAGTAATTAGACAGAGACTCTTAATAGAATTGAAAGCATTTAATTAATTGCCGTAAGTTAAAGGTTGTCGTGAAAATAGTGTAGTTACGTTGACTAAGCAAGTATGTGAATCTGGTTTTTTTGAGTAGAATATATGTATGTGTTAGTGAGATGCATGTCATCTTCCAAACATGATCGATCGATCATGGTTTTAACATACATATATATATATAGACAGACGCCCATCGGATATCGGATCGGATCGGATCGGAGGACACGAAATCTAATTAATTTGCATTTATTTTCATAAGAAAGAAATAATAATTACATTAGTGGTTGGGCATATATATATGCATGTGTTTTGTATAAGTACTTTGTTTCTTTTGTTGTTTAAACTTTGAGCAAAGTCGAGAAAATTCTAGGTACAAAAAGAATGATTATATATATTTAAAGAGGAGAAGAAAGATATATAGGGATATATGTAGGATCGGGGGAGGTAATTAGAATAGGATGCGGAAGAAGATGATGGATGTGTGTAGTTAAGATGAATTAGTGAACTTACATTTTTGGAGTAGTAGGCCTTGCCATCATCATCAGGACCTTGAGTTCCCATTATTGCTCTGATCTGATATCTGATCGATCACCCCAAACTAAACTATACTAAACTAAACTAAACTATAGAGAGAGAGAGAGAGAGAGAATTGAAGAGAGAGAGAGAATTGAAGAGAGAGGAATACGTATGTAGTTATATCTTATAAAAGTATGAACTCCGATATATGGATATATGAACTCTTAGCTTTCTTGAAAATGTCGTCCAGTCCCTCACCCTTTTTGTAGATGAAACTTATGAGACAGAGTCAGAGAGACGGATTTGAAGCAGACGTTTATATTTGACTTTTAGAGACTAGTAGCAGTAGTACCATAATTATAAAACTAATTAGCTACACAGATTTTGAATTTTATTATAAATAATAAATTAAAAAAAGGAAAGAAGTAGGACCTTCCATGCTGTCGTATTTTCCTAAGAAAATTCCAGGAACCTTAACACACTTTCAACTCTCCACCCCGGCCGGCAATCCTAATTAAAGGATCATTTTTTCTTTATTTTTTTCACACCTTCTATTAATTATTATTAATTATTAATACATAATAAAAACAAAAAAAATTATGTCGATCACATTATTAATCTATATAGTAATAATACTCCATATATATGCTTATTAATCATAACAGACTAATTAAATATTCCAGCTGCTACTGCAACGTAATTAGATTCCGGGTTTATATTAATTTGATCGCCCTCCGGATTTTCCTGAAATCGTCCAGCTAATCAAATTCAATTTATTAATCCATCCACCAATAAAATAACCAAATTTTGACAACGTCTATTTTAAGTTTTTAACTGCATATTATTATTAAGCTTTCATTGATTTCAACAAACTTGGGAATTAATTAATTAATAACGGCTATTTTTAATTTCTAGGACAAAATCAAAATGGAAAGAAATATTCTTGTGACCTTCAATTTGTTTTGTGCTCTTAATTAGTATCGATGGACATCGTTGATCTTGTGATTTTAAGAATGATAAATTAGAAATTACAAACAGACCATTGAAAAATATGTGTAATTATTCAAACACGTGGCCAATCCATGGTTATAAGCTTAATTTTGGTGCCTACATTTATTGAATTTTCATAGAAATGACAAATAAAATAAAATCAAGTAACCACACAAGTTGGTATGAGAAGGTTGACTTTTGATATATATCTTTTGGCTGAGTCGTCGTTAGAAATTAGAATCTCGTACCTCTCTCACATTTCCGTGTTAATTCCAAGAATCTCTCCCATTTGTACTTTACTTGTTTCATTGCATTTTTTCTTTTTTTCCCCCATAAAATAAAATAAAATAAAATAAAATAATAATAAAATGGTCAAAGGGAAAACCATAATAATAAAGTTGTGTCTACACTGAATTTTGACAATCATATTCATATCATTCTTTGAAACTTCATCTCAACTCCATTTCTAAATTCTAATAATACAAGTAATTAACGTCAACTGCACATATCACAAGTTAAGGTAAATTTGAAGACATCATCTATAGACTATATATATATTCTTTAGACGAATTTAATTGGTTTCACATGATGAAACTTACAGGCAGGTATGGAAATAATTGAACAATAGCTATACAGATAAGCGAAGACTTGCATTATATTGGTGGACGACGACTGAGTAAAGGTAGTCAACACTCAACAATTAATATGTAATTAAAACGTACTTGTCCCATATTTATCAAATAATTCTTACAAATACTCTGATCAAATATATATATGCATGTATGACAAATATTAAAGTATAACAGCTGATCGATCTGAAATCCAAGTCAATGAATTCAAAAGCAAACAAAGTTGCAGCTCACAAGTCAACTAAACCATGTGCCGTGTGCGAATCCCTCAGCTGCTATCCTATTTTTGATTATCAACTTGTGATCGATCAGATTATTTTTATTTTGTTTTTGTCCTGTGATCCTTCATTCTACTCTAGCAGTTTACTCATTTCAATTTTATATTCAGCTGGCTGCGATAATCGTAACCGCTAGCCGGAATTTATTCAACTTTACTCGATCTCTCCCTAAAATCAAATGTACGTTGGAAAATAAGTACAATTCAAGACTAATTATTAACCTGCGTGCTTCCAATATTCAACTCTAATTCGATTTTACAAAATACATTAATCCATTGAAATTTATAATTGCATATTCACATCAAACTGGATTAACATATATATATGGTTGGACTCTTTTGGGTGATGTTAGCATATTATTCAATTCAAAGCTTGAGGAATCTGACAAATGCATAGTTTTCGTAATTTCTACTCTATAATAATAATAATAATAATATTCTTTTGATTTAATTATATTATATTGTTGCCTAATTTTCTAAATTGTGACATCAGATGAATTAATATAATGAACGATTGAGCCTGAACTTTATTTACCAAGTCAGAACAATAAACGTCATACAATGTCATGCAGATGTAACAAAAAAAAAAATATCCGGAATTAATTTGTTGTTAATTAGGGTTTGCGGCATCGGTTATATTGATTTAAACTTACTATCCAGCTAATTAGCTGGCACGTGTCGATTATTTATAGGCTAATAGCTGAAAATAGAACGAGAATAGTTAAACTCATAACACGTTTTTTATAAGTCATCAGCAAGCAACTAACTAACAAACATAACGACTGCTGCAACATGAGAAATCTAATCATGTATAAACAATTGAATTTATCAATATAATGAAAAGTAAAGTCTATTTATTTTTGTGAATTGCAGAGTATGATATTGTATTCAGAACATGCAATTGTGATTCTAAAAATATGTATGGAAAGTAGCTAGATAGTGCTGAATTCAGTCATCCATCATAATATTGAAGTAATAGTGGCCTGCAGCTGAAAAATTACTTTGGATAACCGGACAAATAACATATCAAAATTGGGCTGGAAAAGAAGCCCAATATTAAAAGAGTGAAACTAATATGGGCCCAATTAGAAAAACTGGTAGCCCTTATAGATGGGCCCAACAACTAAATCATCTCTTTAGATATATTTCCACTGTACTCCATATATATCCCTTATATATGGGCTCCATCTAACATTCAATTTCAACCCCTTGTGAGTTGTGATAGATAATTAATCTCTCCAATAGTGTGATTATTAAACTCCCATTAAAAAAAAAAAAAAAAAAAAATCCACCTGAATTAACAATAAGAGTCTAATTAACACAACACAGCAACAAACTTAATCAACACATAATAATAAAGACGCATTTCATTTTGTACACTGAAAAGAAAAACTATCTTAAATCTCTCAACTCACAATTGTCTTAAGCAGCTGATAGAACAGAGCGTTCATATATCTCAAATGGCTTTGGATCACCACCCTCCACCATATGTTGTTGTTGTTGGCTTGGACCTCCAAAGCACAGATACTGGTTCATTAACCTCATATTCCCCATACTACCATTTCTGCTGTGGTGCCCCCCCGTTTTCTTGTCATTCATTTTCGCCATCTCATTCTCAATCTGAACTCCTTTCTGAGTGTCCAACGAACTCTGCGATGAGAATGACAGTTTCGACATCGAACTCGAACGCGATCTCCCATGATGATGTGGCACTGTCAAATTCGGAACAGCCTCCATAACACCTTGCGTCACCCCTGAAGCCAGCTTCTTCTTTGCCATCGGACTTTCTAAGTTGCTCCTAACCGAAAGCGCCCTTTTGTTGTTGTTCGAGAATCTCTGACGAAGCGGGACCGGCACTTGTTCCGAACTAGAACTCCTGTTTCTCTTCTTAGGCCAATGGAGGAGCCGTTTCAGACGCTCGTTTATACTACTAGCAGTGCTCCTTTTAGGACTAGGATTCCCTATATGCGAACCGTGTTGGCTCGTTGTCAATTCTGGTGAGTTCAAATTGCTTAGTCCAACACTACGAGTCCCTTCCGATGCATTTTCAATCCCCGTGTACAAGAATATTTCAACGTCGTTTATCCTGAATGAAGTGCCTGGACTGTTCCCTATACTCTGCCTCTTGATGTGTGATGCAATAGCTCTTCTTGCAGAGTAGTCCTGCGAACTGAATATCCCACCTGCAGATATCAACTGTCTCGTTAGCAATTCGGACGATGCAGAATACGGGCGTTGCTTCAGAATATCGAGCGGTGTCATTCCATCTGTATCGCGTATATTCACATCAATGCACTTCACAGTCATGAGCAGCTCAACCAGATCGGAGTGGATATTCCCTACGATCGCCAAATGAAGGGCAGTTCTACCGGCTTTGTTTTTCGTGTTGATGATTTTTTCTATGTCGAAAAGTTGTCCAAATAGTAAGTGCTTCATCAGTTCGATTTGGCGATCCAATCTCCTGAAACCGGGAGTCTGGAAACCGGCAACAACAGAGTGCAGAAAAGTTTCTCCGGCGTTGTTTACAGCATTGATTGAAGAAGGTGATGCGAGAATTAGGGATTCTACAACAGCTAGGTGGCCTCTGTGAGCTGCCACGTGTAATGCTGAATTGCCTTGATTGTCTGTGGAGTTGATTATCTCCGACGATGATGCGAGATCTTTCACCACCTGCGTTACGTTTGTCAATACAAGCAGATTGATTATTACAAAGCTGAAAATCAATTTATAACAATTAAAAGAGATTGAAATTATAGAAAGTCACCTGAACTTGACCACGGGCAGCCGCCGCATGTAAGAGGGTTGCTCCCTGAATATCTCTATAAGCCAAAATACCATCGGAGCAATCACCGAGAAGGTCCTTCAACAGCCGGAGATTACCACCTCTTGCGGCGGCGTGGAGAGCCCTATTCGTTATTTCCACCTTATAAGCAGAAGGGACCTCTCCGATGTGTTCCTCCACCGCCCCTCCTGCGCCGGTGGCAAACCTAGGTGAGGCGGCAAAATCAAGAACCAGCCTGAAAACCTCGGAGTTGTTGCTTCTTGCAGCGGCGTACAAGATATCAGTGACGCCATATTCACCCTCACCAAAGACCAAAAGGGGTTCTCTTTCCAGCAATTCTCGGACAAAACTGAGGTCCCCGGCGGAGGCGGCGGTGTACAGTAGCCAGCCACCGTAACCACCACCGATGAGGGAGTTTTTACCTTTCTTGATTTCGCACTCGGTGAGGAGCTTTCTAGCAACCTCGGAGCGGCACTTGGCGACATCGTCAAACTGTTGTTCATCATCCCAGACGGTTTCCAAGCGGCGGATTCTGCGGAGAGAAGTGAGTTTGATGAGGTGGTTGCCGTCGAGGCGGAGGAGCTCCCGCACTAAATCATAGTGGCCGTTGGCTGCTGCCCAATCAATAGGAGAAGCGTACCACCATTGATCTCCGGTGCTTTCCCATCGCAGAGGGAAGTATGTTGGAGGAGACATTTTCAGACAGAAGAAATAATAAATTTGGGATAATAATAATAATTAGTACTAAAAAACCTTTTGACTCGGTTTAGAATCCGACACTAGGTTATGTTGATGAGATTAATCCTTTGGTCAAAGGATAAAATCTTGAAGGCAAAATCCGATTTGAGCAATAAAGATTATACCTTTTCAGTATTGAACACAAACCTTACTTAAACCCTTTGAGTAAAAACCAAAGACGAATTAAGAGGATACTGTAATAAGATTCTTCTTTGTTCAAAGACAGAAGAGAATAGTTTTGCAGAAAGCTTTTTCAATGAGATGATTGAAAAGAATGGCATAAAAGGAAAATATAAATTTAAAACAGAATAATGAGGCAGACCCTACCCACTTTAACTCACTATATATATATAAGGTGAAAATGCAAATAAGATTTATTGGAGTTCTACAGACAAAGTGGAGAGGAGGATCCATCATGCATGCCACAATGATAATTAAGGAATAAACACATGCATGCCACAATGATAATGTTTTATTAGAGAGATCCATCATGCTTCATCATCATAATTATTATTAATTATTATTAATCATCAATTAAAAAGTTAGGAAATAAGCCATCATTTTCCCTACCCACTAAAGAAAATAGTATATCTCCAAACTAGGAATTAATTAATTAATTAATTAAAAAAAATTAAAGTTAAAAGAGAATAGTTAGATTAGACAAATGATTGCAGTTGGGTCCTCCCTCGTATTATATATAATATAATATATGAATGATAAAAATAAAGACTGATTGATGCCTGCTTCTTTGGTTCCTCTCATATATCTATTATCCATCTCCACTAATTAATTAATTAATTCCATTATTCATTCAATTACTAATAACCAAACTATATATAATCAAGTAATCCGTGTGGTGTGGCCTCTTCAAGATTTATATTGTAGCTTGACCCAATCAAGAAGAATACAATAAGCGTGATGGTATTTGTATTTCTATACATTTATTATTAGTGTATACTTTGAAGAATTAACAGCCAGGGTATGTATGTAGTTAACGGGCGGGCGTCAAAGACACACGCATGCGACTGTCAAACTTAATTAAGAAGAAGATCATCGGATTAAATCGATATAATAATAGTAATCACTAGTCAAGACTAAAAAGATGGTTTGGACCTAATCCACAAAATATTAATTAGTTTAAACTTTATGGACAAGATATATGATGATCATTATTAATATTATAAATTTGGGTGATAGCTTAGCTTGCCCAACCTAATTAATAACGAATTTTCAACTAAAATGTCGGTGTTAATAGTCATTTAAACCTGCGATTTTAATTTCCTTTTACATACCATCTCACCTTTTGGTAATTAATGTTAATCATAATAATGAGTTAGAACAGCTGTTTTTGTTGAAAGAGAAAAAGGACAAGTCATATATATATATTAATATAATAAGCTGCAGGCCGAACCAAAAGAATCACATTGTAAGTATTGTGTAAAGAAATAAAAAGAAGACAAGAGTTGATTTCTTGGTTATGGGGTAAAATTGGGAGTATCCATAATTCTTGGGTTTTACTAAAAACTCACTTTTATGTCAGAAATAGTTAGTAATACGTGGTTGGGTCAAAGCAATTCTTTCTTGAAAACTGTAGCCTGCAAATTAAACTACTAATTAATTTCCCTTTGGCATCCATCTCCATCTTATAATTACAATAAAGAAAGAAGACAATTTTATTTATTTATTATTGTATAAATTGTTAATTTTGGAGGATATATAATTTGGTTTTGCCTGGCAAGGGGTCGTGATCGTTGGCGCCAAAGAAATATAATTAGGTTTAATTATATTAATTCTCTAAAATTGAACATGCTGCTTATGTCTTGTTATGTAATTACTACTGTCTATGATGCAATAAATAAATGGAGCAGAGAGAGAGAGAGAGGGGGGAATGCATTGCATGTGATGAAAAGCAAGCAAGCAAGCAGCTTTATTAACTACTTTTATCAACAAGTAATGGATGGATGGATATATCATATATGTATAATAGACAGACGACAGTGGTCTGCTTTCTCTTTTCAATGTAATAATGCATGTAAAAATCTCATCAGTCACATGGGTGATGGACAAAAGGAGTGCATGCCAATCTGTTCACAAATTCAATTAAACCAGTGGAGGAGTTAATTACATGTTGCTTTTTTTTTTTTTTTATTATTAATTAGGCCACTCATAATAAACCTGGTGCTTAATCAATCATATGTGTAAAATATAAGTAAGTGGGTGGATACCAGAAATCAGTAATCGTCGTCACAAGATCTTTAAAAATGGGCCCCCACCCCACCCATTTGGAAGGTGACAAACAATTTTCCAACTGGTAGACACCACACCACCACTCTCATCAAACTTTAACCCCACTACTATATGTACCTACTTTTATAACTTTATTATTATTATTCTTCAATTATTATTATTATTATTATTATTATTTTCTCTCTCAGCAGTATCTCACAAATTGCATAGCATGCTGTGAAAACATGAAGTGAACAACTTGAGAACAAAGAGACATGCATGCATGCTATAGGAGGAGGAGTTCTAAACATACATCTGTCTGATTCTACTATTCTATATTCTTAACTCATCAGTCGATTGGGGAGTTGGTTCATTTTCAACACCTTATATGAGGCAAAGCATTATATAAAAACAGGGGGGGTAATGTTGTCATTTATCTCAGCATTTATTACCAAAAAAAAAAAAAAAAACTAATGTTTATTTTCCATCCATCATCCTCACAGAAAAACAAAGACACATTTGGTGTCAACCAATTTTAGTTCAAAAGATATATGGCATCAGAAATAAGAAAAAAGGAAAGGAAACAAACAAAATATTGGTCTCCACCACCTTGTCCTTCATTCACCAAGCAAAAGCAGATGGTACTCTTATAAGTTTACCTGCACATCCAGAACAAGAACGGAGTCAGATTGAAAGCAAGATATCCGGTTACAAAAGGTGGAGCAGAAAATAAAGAATTCACAGTTATGGTACCGACATAAAAAAATTAAGCTGCAAGCATAGCCGCGTATACATTGGTCTTCACTCCTACTAAAAAGTATTTAGTTAACTAGGCTGATGCAAATTCTGCCAACTATGGTGAAAGCTCATAAGAATAATTTTGATTTTTGCATAGCATATAAGTAAATAGATATACACCTTAACTTCCCCTAAAATGATTCTATTGGATGCACATCGTCGCAGTCTGTTTGATACTAGTTCAAATCAAATTCCCTCAAAAATAGGTCTTCTTGATGCTATAAATCCTTAGAATTATTCTCACTATCAAGTTTCCTGATGGACTCGTTACATACTCTTCAAGTTCCCCACCAGCTTGTACCAAGGAAGGACTAACACCCCACTAGTACAACATTTCAAACTTCCCAACTGTGCTCGGCAACTTTATATAAATATCAGTGATGCATTTTAACTCATTTTCCAGCCAGCATTCATAGATTGAGATGATTACTGCATATTTTTTAAAAACGGGGCCAAAAAATTTCTCACTCAATTATACTGAACACAACAGCTATTCATGCCCTAAGCAGGCCTCATAAGCGCACAGAAGGATAAACATTCTAGGAACTTTATAATGCCGATCACATCAATTTAAAGGAAACATAAAACGAGAAGAATGAAAAGTTTCGCAATTCTATTTATTATTCAAGCAAAAAAAAAAATGAAATAGACATGCCTAAGACATATTTACAACAATAGAAGATCATTAATATCAGTCTATCACTAACAAAAGTTTTGTTAGTAAGAAATTGCTACGACTATATATGATTCTAGAATTAATCCAGAGATGATTATATAAATCAATGTCAATCGAGATGCAGGTAGCATTCATTCAATCACTTTTGGCACTTTCCTCGGTCATCGTTTTACTGAAGCTCAAATATAGAATCATATAGAGTTTTGAATGGTCAACTACTCCAGAAAAAACTTGTGTTAATGTTCCCTTTTAAACAAATCAATGTTATCCTGAATCTACATAAAATCCATTCAATCATTACATAGTAAACAATTGTCACAAAACAAGATAATACTGGTAAACAGGTATGCTAATTAACAGATCCAAAAATAGAATGAACCTAACATGAAGAAAATCATTCGTCACCATTAGATTGAAAAAACAATTGCAATTCATTTCCATCAAAAAAAGAAGCCAGATCTACATTCTAGGGTTCGTAAGCCAAGTGCAATAAAGAAAGACAACTTACTTTCCCAGGTGCCTCTGCACAAACCGAGAGTTCTTCGCATCCTCCTCTGGGAACAATCAAAAGAATCGTCGGTACAGCTATAAAGTTTATGCACAAAACATGAAAAAACAAACTAACCGGTTAGGCCGAGGGATAACTTGGTGATGATGGCTCCAGTAACAGCGAATCCCACAAGGAAAGGCCAATTGCGATTCCATTCTCTTCTGAAGAACACTGGCCATGGATCAAACTTCCTCATCTCGCCGCAGTCGTTGCGTTGATTCGATTTGCTTTGCTGGTCTCTCGCCTGCTCCTCTCTCTCTCTCTCTCTCTCTCTCTCTCCCTTGATCGACCGAGTTTAAGAAAGGTAGAGAAATCAATTGGATCAGCAAGCCCAAATTGCTGTCTTTTATGGGCCTACAAATTCAGCTGATAATGTTTCTATTTCCCAAATTTTAAAACAAGTGTTTATTATGGACTTGGCCCAGTAGGCCCATTTATCCGAGTGTTGAAAAAGAAATTGCACGAGTGTGAAGTGAGTATCCGACCGTTATTGTACGCTGCTGCTTGCCCTAAAACAACCGAGGTTAGAGCGATGGGGAAGAAGAAAGGAGATGAAAACCCTAAGCCAAGTGAGAATGAAGAAGGCCGCAATTTACTGGGGTCACCGAAATTCAAGAAGCTGGAGAACGGCCGGTTCAAATGCGTAGAGACCGGTCACGAGCTGCCAGCCCACGCCAGAGACTCCTACGCCGACTCCAAGCACTGTCGGCTTGGTCTCATCGACTCCGCCCTTTCCCGCAATAAGCCTCCTCTCAATATGTTCCAACAGGACCCCGTTTCTCGGTAATTCCTTTCTCCTTAAAAAAGTTTTAATTTTTTTCTCCTTTTCGATTAAGTAGAAGAAAGGCAGAAGCTTTCGAGATCAAATCGTATTCGTATCAGTTCTGTTCAGATTCAAAATAAGCGTCAAGTTCGGGTTTCGTTCAGATTGATACGTATTGAGCAAATTCACACTTTTTGGATTGTGGTTGGCTCAATTAATTTACGCATTTGGGGTTTTTGTTGTTGCAGTTCTAAGTTAATATGCAGATTAACTGGAGATACTATTAATAAGTCGGAGGAGCATATATGGAAGCACATCAACGGGAAGCGTTTTCTCAACATGTTAGGTTTGTCTAATAACTCAACTTTCATGAAACTTGTCATCTTTTCCCCTTGAAAAGTGAAATACTGCAACTGTTGGATGTGCTTCAGCTCATATGTTCTTTGGTAATGTGATCAGAAAAAAAGGAGGCTGAAAACGAGATACCAAACGGAACAATAATGGAGCAAGACAAGGTAAAAGAAAAGAAGAAAAAGCAGAAAAATGCAGATGGTGGTTTGATTAAGAAGAAAAAGAAGACTGTGAAAGAGGAGAAACCTGTTGAAGAAATAATCAATGAAGTTAGGGATTCTACAGAGAAGAGTAGTGATTCAGAAAAAGAAGCCGACTTCTGGATGCCTCCTGCCGGGGAAAGGTGGGACCATGATGATGGTGGTGAAAGATGGGGCTCTGATTCAGACACCGATGAAGCTGCTGAAGAAGGTATTCATCTCTCTTTTCTGGCTAAAATTTATCTTGATTATGTCATTATATCGAGTGGTATTGTGCAAACAGTATTTTGCCAACTTTCATAGCTTGAAATGTACATATCACTGAAAGTTCATCACATAAGAATTGCTAATATTGAAGAAATCTAAAGCTTAGCCATTTTCAAGCTTTAGTCACCGTGCTTGGAAAAGGCAACACATCCCTCCCTCCATCGAGAAGAAATTTTCATTTGTTTATCCATAAAGTAACTATCCATAAAAACTTGATCCTACCTGAATCTGTGAATTACGAAATCTGTTTGATTCTTAGACTAACTGTTAAGATTTGTGACTTTAATTTAGTGTATAATGTTCTTTTTTTTTGTGTCTTATACCAGGGGCCGAGGATGAAGAAGTCATGCATGAAGCTGCGGAGCTATCCAAAAAGTATGTTCAATTGTTTTTCGAATGTTTCTCACGTGTTCTTTTTACCTGAGTTTGGAGATACTGCAACAGAAAAGCAGCTTAACAAGTGAAATAACAGCCCTTGCTTTTAACGAGAGTTGACTTCTCTTGATAAATTTCGTTATTTTTTTCCAACTTGCAGGGCCAAGCGGATGTCCTTAGAAATTGGACCTAGTAGTTTTGCATCAAGGAAGAAGAAAAAGAAGACCAATGTTGATAATGTGTAGCAACTTAGCTCCAAAGTCGAAGCATGTCTCTTCACATTTACGCTGCTGGATAATGGGCTTAAATCATCTGAAGAAAGAGTGTAGAAGGATCTCTGTCATTTGTTCTTGCCTTTTTTTTCAGACAAATACTGTTTGTTTTAACTTTTAAATATGAAGAAATATATTTATAGTTTCTCTTTCTGAAGTAATTTTGGTTTCAGTAAGCTAATTTATTTTCTTATGAGAGCCTTTATGCGAAACCTTAATAATTAATGTAAGCAATTATTTCATTTTCCCAAGTTTTATACTATTTTGATAAGATTAAATTTTATTAGATTTTTTGATATATATATATATAGAGATTAAATTAAAAACGGACGTTCCATTTACCACCAAAAAACGGACTCCAATGACTAAGCGACACGTGTACATATTTAACCATAGCTTTAAATGTTTGTGCTTTCATTAATTGCAATTTGCAATCAATTACAACCTGATAATTGAGAACCGTTTACACATTCATTTTTTCCTCAAGTATCTGCTGTGCAAATATAATCATTTTATTTTAAAATTAAAAATGATAATTCATAATCATGCTACTTTAAAAAAAAGAAAAAAAGAAAATTGCGATAATTATACAAAAATATAGCGATATATATCTTTTTCTATTGAACTATTATATATAATCTATAGTAAGTTTACACTATGTTCATAATTTTTTTAATGTTATATGGTAAATAAAAAAAAAAACTAATTGACAAATTTAATGTTTATTTATTTAATTAATTAACTTCAAATAATTTTATCTCAATGAGCAACGATTCAATGAAGCAAATTCCCAAATCTCAAATGTGCCAATTTCCTAGTCAAGTTTAGGGTTTCTTTCTTCTTTTTTTTTTTTTTTGGTAATCACTTTAATTATTTCTTCCGCATTATTATTATCTCTTTTTTTATGTTAACCAAATATTTTTACACTAAATTGATTTAGTATATAATTTAATTTATTGCATTTAATAGAAAATATTCATAAAATGACCATGTACATTTTATTAACGGAGAGAAAAAAAATGGAATATGAGTTTATAGTAGGTCCCACAATAGACAACATGATAATTCATATTTTATTAAAATTAATTCCACATGTCATTTAGTCAGTGGCATCCGTTTTGTTCAGTTTATCGGGTGATCCGTTCCTAATTAGAACCCATATATATATAGTTAACTACGTACGAATATATACGATGGGAGTTGATCATATACTTGAATGAATGTGAATGGGCAAAGAATGATAATAAGTATAGTTGAAAGTATTTAAACTAAAAATTCATGAACCGAGTTTTTTATTCCATCTGTCTATCTCTTCAAAACCATGCATCCACCCCCCCCCCCCCCCAACAATATTAAGTATGTTACAGGAACAGTAGATTTAGGGATTCAGTTTTTCAAAGACACTAATACAAACTTGATAGGTTTTAGTGATTCTGATTGGGGCTGGGGATATTAGTGACAGAAAAAGCACCTCAAGTGCATGTTTCTTTTTGCGGAATAATCTGGGTTTCTTGGTTTAGTATAAAGCAAATTTGTGTATCTCTCTCAACAGCTGAATCAAATCATGTGGCTGCTGGAGGATGGTTGTGGGTCAACTAATTTGAGATGAAACAAATGTTGGGAGATTATGGGTTGACCAGTGATACCCTGAACCAAATATTGTGAAAATACAAGTGC
>NW_012192868.1:692866-753124 GCF_000504015.1 Erythranthe guttata | reverse complement strand
CAGTCCTAGCAAAGGTTCCACTCCGAAGTTACAATTTTCAGTCTTGGAAATTTACTACACACTGTGTGTATTCCTTCAGGAGCCTGCATATATTCAATTCATGGACACAAACAAAATGTTACAAAACTTGATGTGTCAGAGTCCAAAAAATAATCGAATATAATGAACCCACCGCAATGAGGTTTAAGAAGATTATGTTGGACTCAGCTACGCCCTTGCTCAGCAGAACAGAAATTGCTTTGACGGCAGAATTCCCTGCATCATCATTTTACAATTTTTATATTTAGACAAAGGATTGTTATACCATTACGAAAACCATTGTTCATGAAAGAATGAATTACCTGATGCTAGAACAGGGTCGAGCAGTAACACGTTGCGACTTGCAATATCTGATGGTAGCTTTTCATAAATCAGCTGCCTACCTTTTTTACCATCTACGTGGATCAGGATTTTGCCGATTTTGATACCTTTACAACATGCTCTCAACGCATTCTCCATACTTTCCCCACTATGTGCCACAAAAACTCATGACTTTATTTCCAAGGATAAACAATTAAACAACTAGTTTGTCAACATCGTTCAACCTAGTGGAGATAATTACATTACCTTCTAATGACAGATACACCACAAAGTCTCTTACAGAAAACGACTCCTGAATATACAGATCCTGCAGGCATACGAAGAGATGAGGGGAGAATCATTCTAGCAACTTCATTTTCATTATAATAGGTGTTGATAATGCCAAGTTTTTAAATAATTAGCAACCCATTTATTGTTTTCTATCTTTTTCTTGGAAAATCTTTCAGTTCATTACCTGTTGGAGTAGTGATCTGTTTTTCTGTAAATGGAAGATGGCCAAGACCGTGTTCTACAACCTAGAAAAATGAAAAACCATTTTTGCATTATTACATAAACGAATAAGACCTTACTATAAATTTTTAGTGACCTTTTATATACCAAGCGAATAAGTCGATCCGCATAGAAAACAAAATCATGCTTGGTTGTTTTTGTGTCCCTTACGAGTGTGTGCATCCCTCGTATCTGCCAACAAGATTTTATTTTGATCAAATTTTCTCTTCGTTCTATTCATAAGTTGCAGGATCGAAAATATAAGTGCAAAAAAGATATACCTGGAACGTTGAATGTATAACAAAAACATTTGGATAAATCTTGCAGAGGTCGTGTTGGCCTAGCTTTGTACGAATATGCTGTACTATTAAGTCAATAGCAACGTCATTATCTGCTCCTCGAGGAATTATAACATCAGCATGTTTCTTTGATGGAAGTATAAATTCTTCAAAACTTGGCTTTACGAACTTGGCATACTGCAAAGAGAGTGAGTGTGTACGTGTTAGCAGCTCTAAGGCAAACACTGCCATCACAGGACTGAATGTAATCCTGTTAGTGAATGAATAAGCTAAGAGGAGTGTAATACTAACTTGGTCAAGAACGTTCTCAACGTTTCTGCCTCTCTCAACAGTATCACGCTGTATCCTCCTTGCAAGACGCACATCTGAATCTGCAATAGCAAAGCGAAGTAAGCATTTGATAATATGATTTAGTGGATGATAGGAAAACAAAGCATAAAGCAAGGAACCTGTATCAACAAAGATCTTCATGTTCATAGTGTCGCGTACACGATTATCGTGAAGAACAAGGATTCCCTCTAAAATTATTACGTCAGCAGGGTTCACCTGCATAATTAAACAAGTCTGATCATGATAAATGGAAATACAGTGCTACAACTTTTATAACTCCGGTAAAGGTGATGCCAAGTCTTAAAACAGCATTACAAGACTTTGAAATTTGAATATACGGAAAAGTCTAACTAAAAAAGGGTTATTTAAGTACCAGGCGAGCTGGTTCAACGCTTTTGTGGATCTTGAAATCATAATTTGGTATGCTAACTGCTCTCCCAGTCCTTAATGTTTGCATGGATGAAAGCAGAAGCTCTGTGTCGAACGCATCTAGAGAGAGAGATCCGTGGAGCTATGATTAGTATGTCAAAAAAATGCAGAGATTAGATAATACAATATATAGGTATATATCGAAATGAAGAAAAGTCATACCAGGATGGTCAAAGTTGTACTCACTCACTTTTTGCAACTGCTCATTAGTGAGGGAGCGATAGAATGCATCCTAAAAACCAATGAAAATCAGATACAATGTGACTCTAAAAACACATATAAGAAACATGTGATGATGATAATTGATAATTGATAATTGATAATACATACATGTGTTATTAAATAAATAGAATAGAATAGAATAGATGGGGGGGAATGAATGAATTACGTACTTGATTAACAAGAACAACACGTTGATCATGGAGCTGAGAGATAATCATATCGCAAACAGTTGTTTTGCCTGATGCAGTCCCACCAGCAACACCTTCAGTCACAAATCAATCAAAAAACAACAATTTTGATAACAAAAACAAAAAAATCATCAGAATTTATGACTAAAGAATTAACAGAATGTTGCAAAGAACTTTTACCAATGATGAAGGGAAGCTTGAGTGGAGTACTCTGTGAGCCACCATTTGGTCGAGGCGAATACTGATTTTCATCCCTCTTTTTCATTTCAGAATCCATAATCCAAACTTTATTTTTATTTTATTTTTTTAAATCTCAGAAGAAAAATTTCTCAAAAAAAATATATCCGGAAATCAACTTAAAAGGCAGAAGAATTCATTAAATTCTTTGTTCTCAATAATAAATTTTACGTTAGCTTGTGAAAGAATCTGCGTACACAGGAAGGATTAAATTGTTGCTGAATAGGGATTAGCGGGAAATTCGCGTATATGTACACGTGGCCTCCAAACCAATTGATGGGCTCTGCCTGAACTAATGGGCTTAACTGCAAGACCTAATTGGTCCAAGTCCATTTTTTCAGTTTTTTTTATTTTCACTCCTAAAGTATTTCTCAGGATTCAAATAAATATCTGGTTTTTGGTTTGAATAAATTCATCCATTATAACCCATAAATACCAAAATCCATGTCAACCTTAATTTTATTTAACTTTTGATGATATACATAGATGATGAACTAGAATCCATCTATCTTTATAAACTAAAGAAAATAGCATGTCTTTAATTCAGGATGTAATATAATAGCAGAGGAGGATCAAATGTATCACAAATATGCACTTTTGCATGAACCGTTGAAAATGGAATACAATCCTCATCATTAATAAATAAAACAAAGACAAAAGTGATTTAACTTCCCACCTAACAATTACTACTAGATGGAAACAGCAGATCATATGTACGGCTGAAGTAAATTAAACCAGATTTATAACTCCGAATCTTCGTCCCACAAATTTTTTCTTGCAATGAGAACTCTTTCTTCAGTTGTAGTAGAGAGAGCATCAGTACTAGGTTCCACCTCCGAAGACCATTTGTCCCACTTGAAAGAAGCCAAGTATTTACGTATATGATTTATGACAGCAGGTTTGTCTCTGATGATCACAAAACCTTCTGGTCTCAGCATTCGGTCCATTTCAATCAACAGATCTTCCCAGCTGCAACCTCTCTCCTCTATCTCTGAGAATGCTGACCATGCATGTATCAAGTCATACGTACGGGGATATGTTGAAAATGATTCACACCTGCAAATTAAATGTACACTGGATTACCACAATATTTAAATTATGGAAATCGAATCTTTCGGACCACCCAGTTTCCAAGAAATTGATTTTACCGTCTCGTAGTGAAGTGAGGAGTCGCCACCCCCCATTAAGTTTGCACAGCAATGTCAATAGAAAGAGGGTTTTATTATATTATATTGAAGGTAGGACTGTTGTAAAAAATAAATGCTTACTTACCAGTCATGAACTGTTCCAATGAGGCCTCGATCATAGATTATCTTCAATCTGACAGATGCATTAACTGGAGCTACGTTCATCACCCAAACATCCTTGTCTTTTAGAGCAGCAGCAAATCCCCCGAGGTTTGAGTTCATGTCCATGATATTTCTGAATGAGTTCCTCTGTATAACAGATTTCATCTGTTTCCAATACTCTGCCACTCTGAAATGCCATACGTCCTGCAACAGGTAGGCATTTGATATTAAGATACACAAACGACAAGTTTAGCCAAAAACGAAAGAAATCAACTTATCGTGGATAATTGGATGGGAGCAATCCAGCATTTAAGAGCCTTACTGTGTCTTTCTGAAATTCCTCAACGCTTATACCAATTTCTTGTAAACGCGGTGGAGCAGTTGTAAGCCTTTGTGGCCAGGGTTCTAGTCCACTCCCCTTTTCCCGATGCATTTCTGCTCTCCAAATAACATGGGCATTTAAATTGTTAAATCAAGAAAAGAAAGATCAGATGACCCTCGGGTAGATTTACTCAGAAAATATCTAGCCATAAGAAAAATACAAGTTTAATCATTTGCGAGAATCATGAATTTCTTACGATATTCACAATCTATAACTGTTTATAATCAATATGAATACAGGCACTACATGAAATAAATAAAACAAGTTCCAATCAACTTTAGATGACACAGAACATGCAGGGTATTTTCGTCTCTCGGAATAGCTTCAGATTAGATTAGCATAAAACTTTCTTATTATGAAAAGCACCATAGTTGTTCAACTTGAATTTTCTACATACTTACATCAGTAGATAATAAGACAACAAAAAAAGATACATACTTGTTGAATACGGGGTGATGCATGCCTTCATGAGTACATTCCACGTTGCATCTGGATCATCATCGGAGCTACACAAAAGTGGGAGAGTTCCGAGAGTTCGTTTCATGTAGCAACTATTACTTAACGGCTTAGCCCACACCACCGTTTGATCTCTCCTAGCAACAACTCTCCAGCACATTCGTCTCAAAAGGTCATACATAGAATCCCAAATTCTTCGATTTTCAACATCATGTAAATACGCTTCTGGCGATGAATAGACAAAGTACCCACCTGGTCTCAACAATCTGTCCAATTCCAACAAAAGAATGCCATCTCTCTGAAGCCAATCAATTCGGCAACGAGAACAATGAGCCAATTCAAAAGACCTACTCGGATATGGTAGTCTTCTTGTCCCTAAAACACCTAAAGTAGCTGGTATACCCCTCTCCAGTGCAAACTGTATTTGATTCTCATGAACATCATTAGGAGCCAATGACATGGTTACGATGTTAAGCGGGAGAAGATATGCTCCAAAACTCGCAACTCCACAACCAATGTCAAGAACACTTCGAATATGGCCACCGTGATCGAGTCTTTCACCAGGAAACTTAAGCATCTACACAAATAATTAATAGAAAAATTAGCAATAGAGCCACATGAAAAATATTTCAAGATTGGCTAGGCTATACATGAGCGTACCCCTGCGATAGCTACAATGTATTTGTCAGCTCCGTTATGAAAATGAGTTCCACCACCTGGAAACTTAATCTTCTCCCCATCCACAATCATCCAATTCTGATCCGATTTCTCCCGTGCGAGATGTGTGTGGGGTATATTTGACTTCCAGACTTGGTCACGACTCGCAGGCCATCTAATTGGGATCTGGACTTCTAACAGCAAATGCCAAAGGAATCAAAACGGATAAAGATAATGGCATAATTATATCACAAATATCAGTTGCATCGCTACAAACAGGGTCCATCAAAGGACAATCTTGTGTTCTAGATAAAAAAGAACAAACCTTGTAGCCAATGGGAGCAGGGATAAGGCAATTGAAGCGGCGCTCTGGAAGCGGGCAATGCCTTTCATAGTGCTCCATTAAGGTCAAATTGAGCTTAAGTTTCATTTGGTATATTAAATGCCTATCCAAACACGGAATCAACTCCGAATATCTCAAATCACAAACCTAAACAAAATGAAGCTCCCGTTAAAAGCATCATGAACTGATAACTCGAACATTAAAATGGTTTGTTTGGTACAATGTTACATATGATTGAATGCTGATATTCGCACTCTGTAATTTATCGAAACGATATTACTTACCGGAATTCTTTTCGGAATATCAGGATTGTGCTCTTCGTCGTCAACAAACAGTTCATCAAAATCCTTTTTGGCAACAAATCTGCCGGTAACGGGGTCAACGCCGTCCTCAAATGATTCGTCGCCACGTGGCAAACCAGTGGAAAACAGCAAGCTATTGTACAAACAAACAAATCCCAGAAACACTAATAACCCCATGAACACATACTTCAGCAGCCTTGCCGAGCGAACAGTCTCACTCTTTAGCTTCATTCTTTTTTTGACCCTTTACAAATAAATTGAAAATGAAAAAAATGAAAAACAGAATCTGGGTTAAGCTGAGGTTAATTAAGAAGGTAAAACCCTAATCCACCATAGCTGCCGGAAGAAGCAAGCAACCATAAAAGAAGTGAAGTGAATTCAATCTGCTATATTTGTTTTCTGGGGATTTTGTATGTAAATGCGTGGTTGTTTTCCTATGTATGGGGAGAATAAAATGTGGTTGAAAACGGAAGTCGGACCGTTGAAAACGGAGTATATATACTATGACGACGGCGTTGAACGCCGCCGTTATTTGTGCTTTGCTGCTTACACTCTGTCTATCTGTGTTTTGTTTTTTGAGCCTTTTTTCTCATTGTGCCCCTGCCCCCTCCCCCGCCCCCCACACTAACATTAGCATGTGTATTAATTAATACTCTATTCTAATATTCAACCGATTTTTAATGATTTCTTAATATGTCTACCAATTTCTTTTTTTTTTTTTTAACATAATCGACACAATCGATATAACATAATTTAGGTATTGTAAATAATTACGTATAGATTTGTTATTTTCTTGCAGCATTAAATTAATTTTCCAGAAAAGGAAAAGTTATAATTGGTTAGGTGCAAGTGGAGTGTGGGTAGTATAGTCTTTTGAGGCAGACATGGTGGATTTTGTTTATCCAATTCATCCACTTGTGTCCCAATATTTTATTATGTTTTGTTTTGGGGTCTTTATTTTTTTTTTCGAACAAAAATAAATATATACCCAAAATATAAAATGAATATTGGATGTCATATTTTCAATATAAAATATGGAGGAGATAGTAGTAATTTTCTCATAGTCCAAGCCGGTTAAAAAAATATATTATGGATCTAAAGTACTAAACAAATTATTGTTATTTATTTAGGAAGAAACAAATATTTAATTGTGTTGTGTGTGAATAAACATAAACTGGATGGAGATGCGATTCGTGTGGTACAGCTAACATGAATAAAATGTCATTTTCCTTTTCCTTTTTTTGGAGAAAGGTAGCTCATGTGGTTTGTATTTTGTGCATCTCCACCTTTTACCTAATTCATGTCAAATGCTCCAAATCAAGCCCAATTCACCTCTTCTCTCTATATACATATTTAAACATCAACTTATGAATTGCCTACTTATTTTTTTTCCAAACACTTCCAACCTTGAGAAATAACCAATTATTTAAACAAAAAAAATATATATATATAATATGTACTTTTTTCATAAACTTTTGCATGTATCAATTTATAAAATAAAGGGTAAACTTCAATTTACCTACCTGAACTATACCCAAGGTATAAAATACCCCTCTAAACTTCAAAATGAATCAAAACAGCCCTTGCAGATTCTGGGTCAACGTTTAAAACCGTTAAAAAAAGTAACACCGTTAGTTTTTAAGTGGTTTTACTTTTTTGCCCTCCAATCTTTTCTTCTTCTTCTGTTTCTTTCTTCTTCTTCCGTTTCTTTCTTCTTCTCTTTCGTTTCTTTTTTTTCTTTTCCTGCTGAAATTTTGTAACACAAACCCAGAAATTTCGTTCTCAAATTAAAAATCTCAAAACCTTCAAATTTGTTCTTCTTCAAATTAGGAATCCCCAGATTTTTTTTTCTTCAATTGGCTAATAACTTCATAATCCATCCAAGAAGTAACCAAGAATCTCATAACCTTCTATTCTACCCACACAATCCAC
This sequence comes from Erythranthe guttata, assembly GCF_000504015.1. The sequence goes on along the minus strand of NW_012192868.1, from coordinate 745,209 downwards.
CAAATCAATTCTTCTCGGTCTGCCACTTCACCACTCGAATTAAATCTCGAGTTTTGCTTCAAAAGTCCATACAGTAACCGCAAGTGACATGGGCCGTGGAACGAGACGACGGCGACCTGGACTGTGAAATGGGGCGGCGAAGACGATGGCGGAGACGGCGGTGGCGGCTAAGCAAGAATGAGGCGGCGGCGACGCGGCGGAGTTTCTTCCGATCAGCTTCATCATCGGGCTGCACACGACGGAGTTTCCTCTTCTTCGATTTCCTCTGTGAAAATCAATTTTCTCTGAGTTTAAAATTTCTCAAAATAGATTTGAAATTGATGACTGGGACGTCGTGCATTTTGGTGGCCGGACAATGAACTGAGGAATTTTCTTTTTTTTCCAACTAGGGAGGAAGGTGTATAGAGGTGACGGTGGTAGTCCTGGATTTTTTTTAGGAAATTGCAATTAAGTCCTTGATTTATTCCGAAATTTAACATAAATTGCAATTTGGCCTTTATTATCTTTTACAATTTACTTGTAAACAAATATATTGAGCAGAGGGTACATTTGTCAAAACAATAAAACAGCTGGAATAAAAGTAATAATTCAAAAAAGTCAACACTCCACATCAGCAATTGTGGATGGATATTTAACGGAGGGGTTGTTTTGGTTCATTTTGAAGTTCAGGGGGGTATTTTATACCTTGGGTATAGTTCAGGTAGGTAAATTGAAGTTTACCCTAAAATAAATACCCATTCTTTCTTCACACACATTTTTTCCTTGAAGAATTTCCTTGATTTGTCATCCGGCACTATAATAAATCTAGCTTATTATGGTCGTCAATCACCATGTTATGTTGCTTCGAGATTCAGCCGCAAATCTTTGCTAATCCACATTGATGGCGATCGGTCCGCCACTGTTGGACCGAACTCCCCATACTCAAGGTCATTGGGCCCAATAAGGAATAGAAGCTAAGTCCATCGAGTCAAGACCTAAGGAATGATAAGTACCAAGTTGGACGGAACGGGTGTTAACAAGAGACTTAACTCGCACGTACAAAAGTCCATTAATACATAACATATCGTGTAAGAAGTAAGAATAATAAGTAGTAGTCGGCGAGCTCGTGGATAGCTGTTGAATAAGTAGATCTGAGGATAATGAATAAAAAAGGGGCCTTAATGGTGCGAATTTTGGTCCATCACAAATCATTTTATAGCCCATTTATTAATGGGCCAAATTATGATATAGAATTTACCGTTGAATTCATTGTATTAAGAGCGTTGACTTTTTTCATTTCACAGTGTTAAAATTTGACAAAAAGAGATTTCAACAATCAACGTTTTCTGAGAGTGGAATAAGCTGTTAATTGTCATTTGACTACTAAAATGAATTAATGGAAATTAAGATGAAAGAAACAATTTTGCTGAATAAAATCTGAAATTGTTAAAGAAAGGAAACTTCAGTCAGTTGTTAAACAGAAGAGACTTTCCAGGAAAAAGTTGACTCCCTTTTCATACAGATACAGTGCTTTCTAGAATCCTGCAACAACTTCTGGAAAATAGAAGATCTTGCACAGATTATGGATGTTGCATTCATGTTTTTCTAATACCGATCTTAATTCTTAACCAATGCTGTTGATTTGGGTAATTTTGCTTTCCATTATTTATGCTGAGCAGTGAAGGAGCTGTAATTTTTTTCTTTCTTCCTGAAAATCCAAGCTTCAATTCTGCACTTTTTATGCGTGTGTGTTTATTATTACCGACAAATTACAGGACTAGGTATTTATTTGGGGGTAAAAAGAAAGAAGATAGACTTGGTCTCAAGGGGTTTGTGTGAAGTCGGCGCGCCGCTTGTAACTTGTAACCTGTAAGTCGTTTCTTAATAGCTGCTGCTTAATTTAACACGTCATTGAATCTTCTTCTCACGGCAATACATATAACATTTTATTACGTAATCTATCTGCAAAATTAGGCAAATATTGTTCTTCAGCCAAGTATTTGGGTTATGCTTTTTTGAGACAGGTGAATTTTGTTCAGGTTTTACAAATTTGGTGTGCTTGTTGTTATAAAATTTAAAGGGGTTGTTAGATAAACTGGTTTGATGGGAAACAAAAGCTCTAGCCCTAAGGATGGGGGAAGTTGGAGGCAATCTTCAATGGCTCAGTCTCCATCTGCATCTCCATCCCCATCTCCATCTGGGTGGCAGCACGAATACGGTCAATCATCGTACTCACAATATTCTCAAAACTACCCCGTTCAGAATCCTTATCCAGCTGGATATCCACCACAGAATCAGTACTATCCTCCTCAAAGTTATGAAACTCCATCCCATCCTCCCCAAAATACCGGGCCTTCGTCTCAACAACATGTACCACAAAAGAAGAAGCTTGACAGGAGGTATTCAAGGATTGCCGACAACTATAATTCATTACATGAGGTGCGTCTATCAATTTATTGTCATCTCGCCAAACTATCACAACTATTTTTAGCTGCTATCAGTTGTCAGTGTCTAAATTTGCGTTGTATTGTCTAAATTCTTATTGCCGTAACAAATAATTGAATCTCATCGGAAGTTACAAATTATCTGGTTCTGAATCTCTTGAGTATTTTGTATTTTTACAAATGGAATGACTGTGAAGAATATTATTGTGTAGGTTACTGAAGCTCTGAAACATGCTGGTCTCGAATCTTCCAACCTAATTGTGGGGATTGATTTTACCAAGAGCAATGAATGGACAGGTTCAATTTCTTCCTCATGTAGATTTCTAATCAAGTATTAAGACTTATGGACAATATCCTGAACTTGGTCCCATCTTTAGGCAAGAGGTCGTATAACGGTCGAAGCTTACATCATATTGGAAATGGTCTCAATCCGTACGAACAAGCTATATCTATTATAGGGAAAACCTTGGCGGCTTTTGATGATGACAACTTGATCCCCTGTTTTGGATTTGGAGATGGTAGTGCACCATAAACTTGTGTGTGTGATTCTGAAATTTGTTGTGTACTTGCCCAAAATATTAATATCCGTTTATCTTCGCAGCCTCAACTCATGACCAGAATGTATTTAGTTTCAATTCCGATGACAGATTTAGCAACGGATTTGAAGAAGTCTTAAGCCAATATAGAGAGATTGTTCCAAATCTGAAACTGGCAGGTGAATTACCTATTACCCTATTTTCCGGAGCCTACTACTACGGAATGCTTATTAAATTTATGGCTTACACTTATGACTCTGCTACAGGTCCAACATCTTTTGCACCGATAATTGAAATGGCAATGACTATTGTTGAGCAGAGTGGAGGACAGTATCATGTCTTGCTCATTATATATATATATATATATATATATATATATATATATATATATATATATATATATATATATATATATATATATATATATATATATATATATATATATATATATATATATATATATGTATATACATACCTTGTTCACACTCTTGCCTTGCTCGTATAATTTCTAAGAAACATTAATGTCCATTGTTGTAGGTTACAAGAAGTGTTGATACTGAAAACGGCCAGTTAAGTCCGCAAGAGAGGAAGACTGTTGAAGCAATTGTTGAAGCTAGGCAAGTTTTCGAAAACATATTTCGAATTATATTTGTACACTTTGCGTATTCATAAAGTGATGTTCCTTTAATATTAGCAGTAAGTTTCCGTTATCGATTATTTTGGTTGGGGTTGGAGATGGCCCGTGGGACATGATGAGGGAATTTGACGACAACATCCCTGCTCGGGACTTTGACAATTTCCAGGTCATTTTCTTGCACTTTCAGATTATGTACTACTTTTCTGATAAGTAGATTCTTTCAGTTCGACCAGATTGTCTTTAATGAGGTATTCCTTTCTTCAGTTTGTCAATTTTACGGAGATTATGTCCAAAAATGCGCACCAGTCTCGAAAAGAGACAGAATTTGCACTTTCAGCATTGATGGAGATTCCATCCCAATATAAAGCAACAATGGAGCTTAATTTGTTAGGGTAATCTTCGCTGTACTCTACTCTCATTGCATTTGTGTGTGTTTGTCTGGGGTGTGATTGCCTCTCCTCTCTGCGCATAACAATCTTTCTTTTAGTTACTGACTGTACCTTCAAGTGCATGAATTATTTATTTATTTATTTTGCACCATTTTGTTGATTTAGTCGACAGAGAGGAAACACTTCCGAGCGGATTGCTCTTCCTCCTCCAATCTATAGCATGGCTTTTTCCTCGGGTTCAAAACCTTCACGTGCCACCAGTTTTCAGCCTAGCTCAAGTTCAAAGTACGAGCAAAATGTTTCTGCTAGTGCAGCTCCTACTGCTCCAAGCTCTACTTATGAACACCAGGTACAGTGTTTATTTGCAAAATAAGCTTATAGTAACAAACAATGTGTCTTTTCGAATATCACTCAGCCCTCTGCAAGTGTTACTTTCTTATCATATATTTTATTTTAATTTACATTTATCTGTCTCTGGGTTTTACAGATTTGTCCCATTTGCCTTAGTAACCCAAAGGACATGGCTTTTGGTTGTGGTCATCAGGTAAATTTCTTTTTATTGACATACTATCAGATGGTTATGTTAAGTAGATCCGTAAATATTATTTTCCTACTTTGTCAGACATGCTGTGAGTGTGGCCAAGACCTTCAACTATGTCCAATTTGTCGCAGTAGAATCGAGACCAGAATAAAGCTCTATTAGATTGCTCGTTTGCTTCCTTCATATTAACTTCAACATCAAATTCTTTATTTTCGTTCCGGATGTACAAAGGTGATCGCTCGGATGCCCTTTTTGGTCTTGACGCAGTACATACGAAGCATTTTGCATCACTATTTAGTTGGTATATCTTTGTATTGTTTTTGGCCTATATAGAAAAGATTGGTGAAATCAAACTAAACATAGTGCGGATAGGAGTTTCATTGCCTTGATTTTTTTGTAAGTGAGTCATCTTTTGATTTAATTTCGCAGTACTTGGAAAATCAGGTTGTTGTTGTTTATCAATGATGTAATATATGAATTTGTTTGGTGTTTGCAACTGTACATTGTGGATTTCATGCATTATGTTGGATTAGGTATAAAATGGTTAGTTATGATGGTTAAAAAGAATAGTCATACAGTGTTTGTATGTTGCACCTAGGTTTGTCTGCTACTTCCTACCGATCTTATTTTTTACGCAATGCTATTTATTTGGGTAACTGGGTTTTCAGTTATTTTGCTGAGCACCGTTGAGGGTGAAAGAGAGTGTTTTTTACTACGGCTATCATTCATCTGACTGTTTTTTAGCAATATAGTCGGACATAAGCTAAACTCCAGAACTGGCTTAGCGCACAGAGAATAAAAAACAAAAACAACCTTTATGGGTAGCCAGCCAAAAGAGGAAATTGTAAAGAATAACAAACAGCAGGTACTGAAGAAGAATAATAAGCAACACAGGATAACCAGAGAAGAAGAAAGCACTAATCTAAGGATCAGAGAGGATAATCCACAATCGAGCCCCCCTCAAAACTTGAGGTGGAACAATATAAGGACTCCCAAAAACGTGAACAATGAAAAGTCAAAACTCAGCATAACACTCTGTAATGAAAGATCTCTACCAATCAGGTTAGTGCTTGAAAGAAGACGACATTGTATGGATGTTGCTTCGATTCCATCTGTTGCTTTCGTTGATTATATATATCTCAAAAATAATCATTTTTTGGCGCGTTTGAGAGAACATATAGACTTGGTCTGAAGGGGTGTTGGTTGAAGTCAACCGCTGCTTATTACAACTTGTAGTTGTAAGTCTTTTTGTAATCGGGGAAGCTTTCTTTCTCTTTAATAGCTGTTTAATTCACACGTCATTGAATTTTCTTATATAAAAGGATTGGAATTTTGTTGGATCTTCCGTAAAGGTTTTTGCAGATTTTGCCGAGGTGCAGGGAAAACAAAGCTGTGCTGTTGTAAGAAAAAATCAGTGCTTGTTTGAAGAACAACTGACTTGATGGGAAATGAGCACTCCAATGATAGGAATAAGGGAAAAGCATCCATTAATCCTAAAAAGAATGGAAGAACATCCGATCCTCCTCCAAAAAACGGAAGTACATCATCCAATCCTCCTCCAAACACTGAAAGTCCATCATCTGATCCTCCTCAAAATAGCAGGCCTTCTCCTCCAATTCATGAACCAGAGAAGAAGCTTGGTAATATGTGGTATTCAAGGATTGGAGACCACTATAATTCATTATATGAGGTACACACACACACACACACACACACACACACACACACACACATATATATATATATATATATATATATATATATATATATATGTCTATGGATTTATTGTCATGTTGCCAAATTATCACCACTTTTTCAGCTGCTATCAGTTATCAGCTGGGTTCAAATTATTCTAATGTTTTTGCATCACTTTCTATCAATTTAGATATCTCAATTTTTCTGTTTGATGAATTGATACAGTTTTTGTTCTTTTAACATTTATAAACTTATTCTTAAATTGAAATTTTCTATTTCTTAAGTATTTGTTTTTTTTTTTTGTGAAAATGGTTTGAATAAAGAATATTTTGCTCAGGTTACTGAAGCTCTAAAACGTGCTGGTCTGGAATCTTCCAACCTAATTGTGGGAATTGATTTCACTAAGAGCAATGAATGGACAGGTTCACTCTCTTCCTCATTTAGATCAGTAGATTAAGAAATGTAATTAAGCACTAATACAAATTGTGGACAATAGCCTCCTGAACTTGGTCTTGTATATGTTTAGGGGAGAAGTCGTATGGTGGTCAAAGCTTACACCACACTGGAAATGGTCAGAATCCCTACGAACAAGCAATATCTATTATAGGGAAAACTTTAGCGGCTTTTGATGAAGACAACTTGATCCCATGTTATGGATTTGGAGATGGTAAACTTTAGTTCATGGTGAACTCAGTAGTTTATTCCGAATTTTGTCTTATACTTGCCCAAAATTTAAATATTGGTTTATCTAATTGGCAGCCTCAACCCACGACCAGGATATATTTAGTTTATCTCAAAATGGCGCACCTTGCAATGGATTTGAGGAAGTCTTGAGCCAATATAGATTCATTCTTCCACATCTGAAACTGGCAGGTTAATTACTTATATCACCCTACTTTCTGAAGCTTACTATATGTTGGAATGCTTATAAACATTATTTTATGGCTTACACTTACTAGTACTCTTGTGCAGGTCCAACATCTTTCGCACCGATAATTGAAATGGCAATGACTATTGTTGAGAAGAGTGGAGGACTGTATCATGTCCTACTCATTATTGCAGATGGACAGGTAACCTTATATCATTACATTATTAATGCGCATATATACCTTAAGTTTGAGGTACTGCTTGCTCTTTTCTTATATGATTTGTAAGCAAGCTTGTCCATTTTTATAGGTTACTGGAAGTGAAGATACTGAAGGAGGCAAGTTAAGTCCGCAAGAGAGGAAGACTGTTCAAGCACTTGTTGATGCTAGGCAAGAAGTTTTCGTAAAAAGAAACATATTCTTGAATTATGTTTGTAAAGTTTGCCTTGTTCATATTGAGAAAACATTTCTGTAATATTGCAGCAAGTTTCCGTTATCGATTATTTTGGTTGGTGTTGGAGATGGCCCGTGGGACATGATGAAGGAATATGACGATTATATCCCTGCTCGTGACTTTGACAATTTTCAGGTAAGTTTCGTGCTTCAGATTATGTAACTTTTCTGATAACTGGCCCTGTTTTCACTTCGACTGGGTTGTCTTTAATGAGGTATTATTTTCTTTAGTTTGTCAATTTTACAGAGATTATGTCCAAAGATGTGGAACCGTCAAAAAAAGAGGCAAAATTTGCTCTTTCAGCATTGATGGAAATCCCCTTCCAATATAAAGCAACCATGGAGCTTAATTTGTTAGGGTAATTAATTAATTTTGCTCTCCTTGCATATGTGTGAGTTAGTATATATATATATTTCCATGTGCGTGCATGCATTGATTATATATCCACTACTCATTATTCGTTGTTCTGGTTATTTAGAGAAAGGAAAGGATACCATCCCGATCGGGTAGCTCTTCCTCGTCCTTTCTGTGGTAAGTTTTTTTCTTAATCTTGAAATTAAATTAATTATTTATGTAGATGATCAAGTTCATAACTATCACTTGGCAATGCAGTTCCTTCTGCTCCAAGCACTAGTTATGAACACCAGGTACCTACATCTCTTTATTTGCATGTGTTTAACAACTTTTATGTCATATCTTTTATTTTTCATTTTTCGTTTATCTGTCTCTGGTTCTTATTACAGATTTGTCCAATTTGCATTGCTAACCCAAATGACATGGCTTTTGGTTGTGGCCATCAGGTAATTAAATAATTTCTTTTTTATTAACGTAAACAGTCATACGGTTATGTGATTAAATAGTCCATTAAGAAAAGAAAAAAAAATCTTGTTTCTCAGACATGCAGTGAGTGCGGCCAAGAGCTTACAGCATGCCCAATTTGTCGCGGTGATGTTGAGATCAGAATTAAGCTCCATTAAGTTATTGGTTTTGAACTTTGAAGGGATCCATACGGATTTGTCCCAATTAATTTGGTTGTGTATTTTCTTTTATTGTTTTTGAGGAATTAATTAATTATTGGTGAACTCAAACTGAAGGCAGTGGGGATTGGATTGATATTATTGTAAGTGTGAGTCATATCTACTATATCTTTTGATATTGTTTGGCAGAACATCGAAAATGGGGTTGTTTTTGTGTATTAATTAATGGGTTGTTTTATCATTTATGTTTGTCCAAATAAGGATATACGATGTAAAGTCAAATTTATATTTATATAAAAAACTTTCTTTTCGGCCCCTAAAGATGTTAATGTGGTATTAAATTATGGTATTCAAGTTCTTCTAAGGTAGCATATCATTTTCTGGCGGATAATTAATTAGGTGGCTATTAATCTCACTAATCTTTCTTGTGTCGATACTCGATAATATACAAGTGTAACTTTGCATTAAAAAGTAAAAGGTATATTTTACGTACATGATACACTAGCATGAAATTTTCATCACAAAATAATTAATGGCATCTACCTAAATATTGTGCCACTGCCACCCAAACACACACACACACACACACACACACACACACACAGAGATAGAGAGAGAGAGAGAGAGAGAGAGAGAGAGATGTAATTTGTAGCCAATTACAACCCAAACGTACTCGTAAGAGTCTGTAATGAAACAAGTGCACCGAATAATATTTTGGTGTTTGAGAGAAAAATAATATTAAAGCACGACGCCACTACTACGTTTAGTTTGAGAATATATATTAATAGTAGAGAGTTGGTCTCATCTCAATTCTCAACCCCCAATGGCCAACAACGCAACAGAATATTAATTAATATATATAGTTGGGGAAAAGTCGTCTGTCTCCATCTCTCTATTAATATATAATTAATAGAAGAAATGGACTTGGCCTTGGTGTTGTTGTTTAATTAGGTTTTCTTGCATATATCTTTTATGTGCTGCAGAGAACAAAATTATAAGTTGTATCCCCTGTACGTTTGCTTTTTGCAAATTAATACAAGTTCTTAATTAGATGGGAGATAAGTGGTATTCAAGGATTGGAGACAACTATAATTCATTACAGGAGGTATGTATATATATATATATTCTATAATCCGGGGGGCCAGCTTAATTGCTTAATTAGAATCTTTTAATTAATTTGTTGATTTAATTATGTATGTATGGTTTAAATATTTTGTTCAGGTTACGGACGCTCTGAAACGTGCTGGTCTCGAATCTTCCAACCTAATTGTGGGGATTGATTTCACTTATAGCAATACATGGACAGGTTCAGTTTCTTGGTCATTTTAATTTACATCAGTATTATGTAGGCATCACATTTACATATTCTCATTAACAACAATGAATTATATTGATCAATTATGTTTAGGCAAGAGGTCGTATGGTGGTCGAAGCTTACATCACACTGGAGACGGTCCAAATCCGTACGAACAAGCAATATCTATTGTTGGGAAAACTTTGTCTGCTTTTGATGAAGACAACTTGATCCCCTGTTTCGGATTTGGAGATGGTATTTATGTATATAAAATATAAATAAATTTTGATTCTGAAATTTGACTTGTAATTATAATTAGTATTAATTTGCTCATCTAATTGGCAGTCACAACGTGCGACCGGGATGTATTTAGTTTCTCTCCTGATAACAAATATTGTGAAGGATTTGAGCAAGTTTTGAGCCAATATAGAAACATTGTTCCAAAACTGAGACTATATGGTTAGTAATTAATTCTCCGGAGCTTCATTATATTGATAACTATATTATATTGGAATGCATATTAATAATTAAGGTTAGATGCACTAATTATACATATATGATGTGTGGTGCAGGTGAGACGTCTTTTGCACCGATAATTGAAATGGCAATGACTATAGTTGAGAAGAGTGGTGGACAGTATCATGTTCTACTCATTATTGCAGATGGGCAGGTACGTATGGTATTAATTCATTTCCCCCTTAACTAATTATAATTAGGTGATCTTCGATCGATCAATTGGCTTATAATATAATTAATAGCTTAATTGGTTTGTATAATATTTAAGCATCATTATATTATTTTAGGTTTCAAGAAGTGCTGATACTGCAGTGGGCAAGTTAAGTCTGCAGGAGGAGAAGACTGTTCAAGCAATTGTTGAAGCTAGGCAAGAATTTTTCCAAAATTCTATTAATTATTTTGTAAACTTAATTGTTTTCATGTTACGTTGATAGAGAGTACGTAATTGCATGTTCCTATATATATTAATATCAGCAGCAAGTTTCCGTTATCGATTATCTTGGTTGGTGTTGGAGATGGGCCGTGGGACAAGATGAGGGAATTCGACGACAATATCCCTGCTCGCGACTTTGACAATTTCCAGGTCAGTCTTTTATATATATGCACTTTCAGATATGATATGATATCGACGACTAGGGTTCTCTAATTCAACCGAGGTATATATATATATATATTATCTTTTCTTCAGTTTGTCAATTTTACTGAGATTATGTCCAAAGATGTGGATAATTCTCGAAAAGAGGCAGAATTTGCTCTTGCAGCATTGATGGAAATCCCCATCCAATTTAAAGCAACAATGGAGCTTAATTTGTTAGGGTAATTAATTTTTCGTATATATATATATATTTCCATATGTGCATGCATCATGGATTATTATATATATAATTGGTTGCTCCGGTTTATTTAGTGAAAGGAGAGGAAAACATCCCGAGCGGGTAGCTCTTCCTCCTCCCGTCTAAGGTAAATTATATAAGCCTTTTAATAATTAATTTATTATTCATCTCCAAATTAAGTTTATATTACGAGCACAGTGTTAATGCCAATATAATGCAGTTCCTTGTGGCCTCACTTGCAAGTGTTGCTTTCTTATAATAAATTTAATTTTTCATTTTCATTAATGGATTTTACAGATCTGTCAAATTTGTCTTAGCTAGTAACACAAAGGATAATGTACTTCTTTTCCTTGTTTTACGTACAGACATGCAGCAAGTGTGGCCAAGATCTTGAGCTATGTTCACCACCAATTTGTCGCGGTAAAATCGAAACCAGAATCAACCTCCATTAAGTTACGTTGCTCCGATCCTCGTCGTCAGCTTCCTTTATCAACTTCAGCATGCATCATTCTGTTTTTATTTTTTAAATAAATATAATATAACATAATATAATAATGTTGATTCTTCATGTGCAAAGGTGATATAATTGGTTGTTGTGTGGAGTATCTTATTAATTGTTTTGTTTTTCACCGATGAAGACGAAGATTATTGTTTTTCTTTTTCTTTTTCTTTTTAATAATATTAGTTCTTAGGGATTGATGGTGAGAAATAAAAGCTAAACCCCAAAAGTGGCTGACAATAAAATTAAACACAACCTGACAATGTGGTCGGTCGAAATCCGATTTCTCCAATAACATCCAAAGCTTTCGTTCTCCGACGTGAGCCTGAGCGTGGATTCCGCCGGCGAGCTCTCCATTTCTCACTTCCTCTGATTTGATGTCATTTGCTCGTTCCCTCCGCTGCCAGTGTTTTTCGCCGGAGTACTTCGTCCTTCGGGCTTCCTCGTGGCTCTTCAGATCTGATTCGGTAAGGGCTCTGTACTAGCCTCTGTTGGCTGCCCTGTGGTGTTGTTTTCTGTTGGTGGCGGTGGTGTTGCTGGTGTGGTGGTTGTTGTAGTTCTCCGGCTACGATTATTTGGAGGAGCATGAAGATGGAGCTGGTGAAGGAAGGGGGGGAGAATTGAGGATTTTATGTAAATTAGGTTTTTTTTTAAGAATTTTTAAAACTGCAATTTGGTCCTACAACTTTAGATTATTTATAATCAAACTGCATTGACTTTATATTTCTTTGCAAGAGGGTATTAGATACTCTGCACTCGATCTGCTCATGGGGATGCTGGTTTTGACTAAAGAACATTGGGGCAAAAACCATGTCGCAACTTGAAAGTCGTTTTTTAATTGAGGAATTCGTACTCGTTCCCTTGTAAGTGGATTGGAATTTTTGGTTGGATAATTGGTGTTGTTGAGGTTTTGCAAATTTTCTGTGTTGTGGAGAAAAAAAAAAAAAAAGAAAAAAATCTTATTAGATAGACTGCTTTGATGGGAGACTAAAGTTCCAGTATTCAAAATAATGGACGTACGTCGGAGTCCGATCAACCAGAGAAGAAGCTTGATAGTGAGATTGATATGCTAATGGCAGAGGAAATTTAATAGGTTTTATCTTGGCATCATAAAGCTCTCCTTGCATATGTGTGAGTTACTATATTAATTTCCATGTGCATTAATTTATCTGCTTATATTATTCATTGTTCTGGTTGTTTAGTTTAAGGAAATGAAACACAAACGAGAGTGTAGCGTTTCCTCTATAATATTGGAGTTGCTTTTGCATTTATATTATTGGAAATGTGAGTCATCTTTCGATATAGTTTCGCAGAACATCGAAAATCAGGTTGTTTTTGTGTATTAATGGTGTAATATATGGATTAATTTGTTTGGTGCTGCAGACATATATCTCATTTTTTTTTAAAATTGTTATGGTTTAATCACATTCACCAAGACAATAGTGATTAAAGTCTAGTCGAAGTAATGCAACTGTACCTTGTGAATTTAATTTGATATAATTCATTAGAGGAGGCATATATGTCTACGGATTTATTGTCACTCTTAGCTGCTATTGGCTATCAGTTATCACCCGCGTCCAATTTCAGGTATGTTATATGGTTTTGAAATCTCATAAAAATTGCACCAGCCAAAAGAGGAAACTGTAAAGAATATCAAGCAGCAGGTACTGAAAAAAATAATAATAAAAAACAGGGGATAACCAGGGAAGAAAGCACTAATCTGAGGAGAGGATAATCAACAATTGAGCCCCCCTCAAAACTTGAGGTGGAACGAGTATAAGGACTCCCAAAAACGTGAACAATGAAAAGTCAAAAGTACAAGCATAACACTCTGTAATGAAAGATCTGTACCGATCAGGTTGGTGCTTGAAAGAAGATGACTTTGTATGCATCTTGCTTAGATTCCATCTGTTGCTTTTGTTTATTATATATATCTAAAAAAGAATCATTATTTTGGTGTTTACGCTGTTTGAGAGAATATATAGACTTGGTCTGAAGGGGTGTTGGGTGAAGTCAACCGCTACATGTAAGTCCTTTTCTAATCGGGGAAGCTGTCTTTCTCTTTAATAGCTGTTTAATTCACACTTTCATTAATTGAATTTCTTACAAAAAGGTTCTGTGGTGTAGGTGAAAACGAAGCTGTGGTGTTGTAAGAAAATTACAGGGCTTGTTTGGCGAACAACTGCCTTGATGGGAAATCAACCGTCCAACGATGCAAATAAGGGAAAAACATCCAATCCTCCTAAAACGAATGGAAAACCATCTGATCCTCCTAAAAACAATAATGGAAAACCATCCGATCTTCCTCAAAACAATAATGAAAGTTCATCCAATCCTCAAAAAAATAATGAAATTCAATCTGAGCCTCCTCAAAACAATGAAACTACATCATCCGATCCTCCACAAAATAGCAGGCCTTCGTCTCCAAGACATCAACCAGAGAAGCAGCTTGATAGGTGGTATTCAAGGATTCCAGACAACTATAATTCAATACATGAGGTATAAATTTAGATACCTCGAATTTTCTGTTTGATGAATTGATACAGTTTATGATCTTTCAACATTTATAAACTTAATTATTTTTATTGCAATTCTCCATTTCTTTAAGTACACACACACACACACACATGTATATTTGCAAATGGTTTGAATATGAAGAATATTTTGTTCAGGTTGCTGAATCTCTGAAACGTGCTGGTCTCGAATCTTCCAACCTAATTGTGGGAATTGATTTCACTAAGAGCAATGAATGGAGAGGTTTGACTTTCTTCCTCATTTAGATCAGTAGATTAAGAAATGTAATTAAGCACTAATACAAATTGTGGACAATAGCCTCCTGAACTTGGTCTCGTATATGTTTAGGGGAGAAGTCGTATGGTGGTCAAAGCTTGCATCACACTGGAAATGGTCTGAATCCCTACGAACAAGCAATATCTATTATAGGCGAAACTTTAGCGGCTTTTGATGAAGACAACTTGATCCCATGTTATGGATTCGGAGATGGTAAACTTTAGTTCATGATAAACTCAGTATTTTATTCCGAATTTTGTCTTATACTTGCCCAGCATTTAAATATTGGTTTATCTAATTGGCAGCCTCAACCCACGACCAGGATATATTTAGTTTATCTCAAGATGGCAGCCCTTGCAAAGGATTTGAGGAAGTGTTGAGCCATTATAGAGCCATTCTTCCACATCTGAATCTGGCAGGTTAATTACCTATTACCCTATTTTTCGATCTGTAGCTTAATACTGGAATGCTTACTTACATTTAATGGCTTACACTCACGACTCTTGTACAGGTCCAACATCTTTTGCACCAATAATTGAAATGGCAATGACTATTGTTGAGCAGAGTGGAGGACAGTATCATGTGCTACTCATTATTGCAGATGGACAGGTAACCTTATATCATTACATTATTAATGCGCATATATACCTTAAGTTCACACTCTTAGATCGAGGTACTGCTTACTCTTTTCTCATATGATTTGTAAGCAAGCTTGTCCATTTTTATAGGTTACTAGAAGTGATGATACTGAAGAAGGCAATTTAAGTCCGCAAGAGAGGAAGACTGTTCAAGCACTTGTTGAAGCTAGGCAAGTTTTCGTAAAAAGAAACATATTCTTTGAATTATGTTTTTAAAGTTTGACTTGTTCATATTGAGAAAACATTTATATAATATTGCAGCAAGTTTCCGTTATCGATTATTTTGGTTGGTGTTGGAGATGGCCCGTGGGACATAATGGAGGAATATGACGATTATGTCCCTGCTCGTGACTTTGACAATTTTCAGGTAAGTTTCGTACTTCAGATTATGTAACTTTTCTGATAGCTGTCCCTGTGTTCACTTCGACTAGGTTGTCTTTAACGTGGTATTCTTCTCTTTAGTTTGTTAATTTTACAGAGATTATGTCCAAAGATGTGGACCAGTCTAAAAAAGAGGCAAAATTCGCTCTTTCAGCATTGATGGAAATTCCTTCCCAATTTAAAGCAACAATGGAGCTTAATTTGTTAGGGTAATTAATTAATTTTGCTCTCCTTGCATATTTGTGAGTTACTATATATATATTTCCTTGTGCACTCATTAATTATGTATCCACTACTTATTATTCGTCGTTCCGGTTTATTTAGAGAAAGGAAAGGATACCATCCCGAGCGGGTAGCTCTTCCTCCTCCTTTTTTGTGGTAAGTCTTTTTCTCAATCTTGAAATTAATTAATTAATTAATTAAGTAGATGCTCAAGTTCATATTAGGAGCACTAATGTTTCTGCCAGTGCCAGTTCCTTTTGTGCCAAGCACTGGTTATGAAGACCAGGTATGTACACAGTGGCGGATCCACTCATGACCAAGGGTGTGCAATTGCACACCCTAAATTTAAAAAATAAATTGAAAAAATCCCTATATGTTTACCTACATATACAGTTAAATGTAATGATTTTTAATACTGAATTGTAGCTTGGATGGTAGGAACTTCATATGCATTGTAGTAGAAGGTACATGGTTCAAAACAAGTATTTAATATTTACACATCACTCTTTTAACATTTTCAGCATTTTTTTCTCAAAATCTCCCCAAAATTTACAAATAATTTCGTTAAAATCATTTCTAGATGTTTGTAATCTTTAATGTGTATACTTTATAAAAGAAAACCCTCATTTCCAAGTATTTAATTTTTACACATTAGACAATGATTTTTTCATGTCTTAACATTTTCAGTAACTTTTTCTCAAAAAAAATCTATTTTTTCCCCAAAATTAGTAAATGATCTTGTTAATTTGGAAATTCTTATATATTTGTAATATTTTATGTGTATACTATAAGAAAAAACAAAATCAGGGGCGCTGCCCTCGTACCCCTTTTACCTTTTAGTCCATCATTTTCACTATATTCAATTTCGGACACCTTCGGATAAATTCCTGGATTCGCCACTGTACGTACATCTCTTTTGCAGGCATATACAAACAATCTGTCTAATTTTAGAATATCACTCAGCCGCCCTTTGCCAGTGTTTAACAACTTTTATGTCATACATTTTATTTTTCATTTCCGTTTATCTGTCTCTGGGTCTTATTACAGATTTGTCCAATTTGACTTGCTAACCCAAAGGACATGGCTTTTGGCTGTGGTCATCAGGTAATTAAATAATTTCTTTTTTATTAACGTACACAATCATACGGTTATGTGATTAAATAATCCATTAAAAAATAAATCCTTGTTTCTCAGACATGCAGCGAGTGTGGCAAAGACCTTTGCTATGCCCAATTTGTCCCGGTAATGTTGAGATCAGAATTAAGCTCCATTAAGTTGCTTGTCCACTTCCTTTATCACCTTCAACATCATTCTTTTTCAAATATTATGTTGGTTCTGGATGTTCGATTTTTATTTGTTGTTTTGAAGCGCTACATACGTAGCGTTTTGCATCATTTCCACATTATTTGGTTGTATATCTTTTTATTGTTTTTTTACGGATAAAGACTCGATTGGCCAAATCAAACTCAACGCATCGAACATTGGATTTTCTTTTTATTGCTTTTGAATCAAGTTGTTCTTCTATATTAATTGTTTAATAAATGGATTTGTTTGGCGTTTGCATATATCGTGAAACATATTCTCTTTAGTTTATTTTTGGTTGTTTCCTTTCTTACGTGAGGGTTTAGAGTTAAGGTTGTAGTGGTTCAGCCGCATATACATATGATATAATGTGATATGGACATTACACATAAAACAATTTTAGCCATACACTTATTGGGAATTCTTCTCATGCCATCAGAGCCATACACTTGAGATGGTTTTTTTTTTCCTTTTAATTCGCTGCTATGGGCGACACAAAGACTAAATTGAAGGCGATATCAGTTTCGTCGACTGAACCGTTACTCAACTTACTGAAGTAAGACCCTAAAATTGACTATTGGTGGATGATTAATTCCATACTTCCTGCTTGGTTCTTTAATACCATTGAACCAACGTTTCGATCAACAATTGCTTATTGGGAATTCACTAGAGAGCTTTGAGAGGACTTGTGGTTGAGATTTGGGGTCGCAAATGGGCCGAAAATCATTCAATTGAGACTGAGTTGGGCAACTGCAAACAGAGAGGCCACTCAGTTGGAGGCGACTCAGCTGCTGAATAATTTGGGAAGATGAAAATGGTGTGGGATGAGGTCAATGACTACGAACCTATTTTGACATGCAATTGTGGTGGTTGAAAATGTCAGATTGCGTAGCAATCGTTGGCACGACGAGAGGACGACACAAGTCCATCAATTTTTGGTGGGGCTCGAGGATTCACTATTTGGGACAGTGTGTTCTACCATCCTGAATTTAGATCCATTGCCAAACTTGAATCAAGTTTATGCAATGATTGTGATCGAAGAGCAACATCATACATCTGCTCGATATAGAGATGATAGGAGTGATGCAGTCGCCTACCTCGCCTAAAGCAAAGTTCGGGTTGGATCAAATATATATATATATGGCAATGATACTATTTATTCTCTTTAGGACGTGCTTTGACGATCAACATTACGCCACCGGCCATCCAATAATCCACCACATCTAGACAATATTATTATTAATAGTGGAGACTTGGTCTCATCTCATCAACTTGTAACTGGGGAAGTCTTCCCTCTCTCTAATATAATTAAAAAAGACTTGGTGTAAATTGTTGCATATTTATTTTCTGAGCTGTTTTGCCATAAGAAAATAAAAGGAAGAAGTTGTATCCGCTGTTTGTTTGTTGTAGGAAGAAGAATTTTGTTTTAAAGGATGGGGGACAAAAGCTCCAGCTCTCAAAATGATGAAACCCCACATAAGAAGCTTGATAAGTGGTATTCCAAAATCTTAGACAACTACAATTCATTAGATGAGGTATATATATTTTATTTGTCTTTCCATTTCTTTTTTAATCTCACCTTATCTGCTATATCTCAGTTGTTGTGCTTCCTAAGATTTGTTCATCATTAATCTAAAACTAGTAATTAAGTTAGAGCAGAGAAAACAAGAGAAAATCCTACAAGTATATATTTTGACATTATGAAAAATATTTTGTGCAGGTTACGGACGCTCTGAAACGTGCTGGTCTCGAATCTTCCAACCTAATCGTCGGGATTGATTTCACTAATAGCAATGACTGGACAGGTTCACTTTCTTGCTAGTTTTATTTACTTCACTAGGCATCACATTTACATCATCTCATTATATAATTTACATGTAACTAATTAATTATACAATTTGTGTACTATATATATATATCTTTAGGCATGAGATCGAATAAGGGTCTAAGCATGCATCACATTGGAAATGGTCCAAATCCATACGAACAAGCAATATCTATTATCGCAAAAACCTTGGCTGCTTTTGACGAGGACAACTTAATCCCCTGTTTTGGATTTGGAGATGGTATTTATTATTAGTGCATTTTCTTAATTCTGAATTATTAGTCTAATTATTATACTTTCCCAAAAATTAATATTGGTTTATATTGCGCAGGCACAACATACGACCTGGATGTATTTAGTTTCACTCCCGGGAACAAATATTGCAAAGGATTTGAGCAAGTGTTGAGCCAATACAGAGACATTGTTCCAAAACTGCAACTGGCTGGTTAATGTTTACCTATATAACCCTATTTTGGGAGCTTACTATACATTCTATTGGAATGATATATATATATATATATATATATATATATATATATATATATATATATATATATATATGTGTGTGTGTGTGTGTGTGTGTGTGTGTGTGTGTGTGTACTAAAGTTGAATGTCAATGCTGCAGGTCCAACATCTTTTGGACCGATAATTGAAATGGCAATGACTATAGTTGAGAAGAGTGGAGGCCAATATCACGTTCTACTAATTATCGCAGATGGACAGGTATATATATTATTTACATACTTAGAGGTGTTCATTTCTTGTACAATTTCTAAACAACACTTTCCATTATTTTAGGTTACAAGATATGACGATACTGAAGAAGGCAAGTTAAGTGAGCAAGAGCAGAAGACTATTGAAGCAATTGTTGCAGCTAGGCAAGTTTAATTTTTCCTGAATAAAATAAATATTTCAAATTATATTTGTCTTGTTCATAGAGATTGAGAAACATTTCTATAATATTGCAGCAAATATCCGTTATCGATTATTTTGGTTGGGGTTGGAGATGGCCCGTGGGACATGATGAAGGAATTTGATGACAATATCCCTGCTCGCGACTTTGACAATTTCCAGGTCAGTTTCATCATCATCATATATATATATGCTTCAAATTATGTACTAATTTTCTGATAAGTAGGTTCGTTCAGGCTCTCTAATTTTACAAGGTATTATTTTCTTCAGTTTGTCAATTTTACGGAGATTATGTCCAAAAATATTCCCCAGTCTCAAAAAGAGAAAGAATTTGCTCTTGCAGCATTGATGGAAATCCCCTTCCAATATAAAGCAACAATGGCGCTTAATTTGTTAGGGTAATTAATTAATCTTCCCATCATAATTAATTTTGCTCTCCGTGCATTTTTCGTATATATTTCCATATGTGCATGCATGGATTATATATCCACTACTTATAATTCGTTGTTCCTGTTTATTTAGTGAAAGGAAAGGATACCATCCCGAGCGGGTATCTCTTCCTCCTCCCTCCTAAGGTAAATTATAAGTCTTTTAATAATTAATTTATTCATCTCCAAATTAAATTATGCTCCATTAAGTTTATATTACAAGCACAATGTTAATGCCAATGCAGTTCCTTGTGGCCTCATTTGCAAGTGTTGATTTCTTATAATAAATTTAATTTTTCATTTTCATTAATGGGTTTTACAGATCTGTCAAATTTGTCTAAGTAACACAAAGGACATGGTTTTGGGTTGTGGTCATAAGGTAAATTAATTTGTTTTAATTAATAACCGTGTACTATGGCATGGTTATATGGTTATGTCAATTTGATCCATGAATGTACTTCTTTCCCTTGTTTTTCAGACATGCAGCAAGTGTGGCCAAGACCTTGAGCTTATGTCCAATTTGTCGCAGTAAAATCGAAAACCAGAATCAACCTCCATTAAGTTACGTTGCTCCTCGTCGTCGGCTTCCTTTATCAACTTTAGCATCATTCTGTTTTTGTTTTTTAAATAAATATAATGTGGGTTCTTGATGGTGCAAAGGTTGTGATCTAAGATTCTTGGTAAGATACATTGGATGCTTTTTTCGGTCTTGAAGCGATACATACTAAATATTTTGCATCATTTGGTTGTATATATTTTTATTGTTTTTCACCGTTAAAGACAAATTGAATGCAGTGGGATTCCAGTTTCGTTGCCTTGATTTTTCTGTAAAAATGTGAGTCAATGTTTTGTTTAGTTTCACCGGACATCGGAAATCAGGTTGTTCTTGTGTATTAATGGTGTAATATATCTATTATTCGTGCCAATAATATAATAATCATTAATTACTATATGTTATTGTAAGCTGCACTGCACCTAAGTACTAGTAAAAAATGATCAACAGTGGTTGCTGCGGCCACCAACCTGGATAGAATTCCTTGTAGCCCTGACTTTTTTTTTTTTTTTTTTTTTTTTTATTTATTCCTTCACATATATATATAGTCAGAGATAATAAGAAAGCAGCTTAAGCCCAAAATGGCTGAGAATTAATAAAAACCTAAGCTAGAGTACATACATATATATAGCTGCCAGAAAATTAAAGGAAAATAAATTATGACATGTACATAAGAAGGCATGGTAACAGCCAAGCCAAGCCAAGCCACTGTGTAATAACTAATAATGTAAGAACTCCCGATGCGGTCGGTGACTGAAAGACGGCCAATTACGCCCAACTCCTTGCATATATATTTAGATTCCATTCCATGCGTTGACTATATATATATACAATGTCAATAATAATAAATGAATATTAATATTTTGGTGCATATATGTTTGAGAAAATAGGCCAGGTAGCTGTTATTGATAAATATACCAGGCCAGGCCAGTCCGCCACAACCTTAGAGAATTGGTCTCTAAGTCGTTTTGTTATTCATCCAAAAAGTCGTCTATCTCTCTCTCTCTCTCTATCTCTCTCTCTCTTAAATCAAGAAGAAAGAAAGAAAGAAAGAAAATTACATAATTGTGGTGTTTGTTGCAAGAACATATTTGTGGTGTTATTATTAGATAAATTGGTTGGCCTGGTTTGATATGGGAGACGAAAGCTCCTCCAGTTCTCAAAACATTAATGGAAGTACGTCCTCCGAATCCAATCAACCACAGGAGAATCTTGATACGTGGTATTCAAGGATTGCCGACAACTATAATTCTTTACATGAGGTATATATGTTTCTCTTTGTCTATCAATACTTACAATTTTACTCTCAATTCAGAAATAGTAATACTTGAGGTTTTCAATTACAACTCCTCATCTCATTTTCTGATACACTTTATTTTCTTTTAACATGTCTATTTATTTCTTTTCTTTTCTTTTTCATTCATTCCGAATCTCTTTACTATCTTTATATTTATTATTATTAGTTTATCTTTTACGAATGGTTTGAATATCATATGTTCAGGTTACGGAAGCTCTGAAACGTGCTGGACTCGAATCTTCCAACCTAATTGTAGGAATTGATTTCACTGCCAGCAATGAATGGACAGGTTCACTTTTTGCCTTCATTTACATGTCTCCTTAATTAATCACTGCAATAAATCCTCTGATCAAATATATCTCTAGGCATGAACTCGTTTGGTGGTCGAAGCTTACATCACACTGGAAACGGTCCAAATCCCTACGAACAAGCAATATATATTGTTGGGAAAACTTTGTCTGCTTTTGATGAAGACAACTTGATCCCCTGTTTTGGATTTGGAGATGGTATTTTTATTAAACTTGTGTTTGATTCTAAAATATGCCTTCTTATACCTAAAAATTAATATTGGTTTTATCAATTAATGGCAGCCTCAACACACGACGAGGATGTATTTAGTTTCTCTCCCGATCACAAGTTTTCCAATGGATTTGTTCATGTCTTGAGCCAATATAGGGACATTCTTCCACATCTCAAATTGGCTGGTTAATTACCTATTACCTTTTTTTTTTGTTTTCCGATCCGGAGCTTACTATATTGGAATGTTTATTAACATAATTTTATGGTTACATGCACTTACGACTCTTGTACTCGATCTGTGCTGCAGGTCCAACATCTTTTGCACCGATAATCGAAATGGCAATGACTATTGTTGAGAAGAGTGGTGGACAGTATCATGTTCTACTCATTATTGCAGATGGACAAGTAACCTTATATATATACAATATATATATATATATATATTATCTTGTTCGTGACACTCTTGGCTTGATCGTATAATTTCTAAGGAGCAGTGTGCATTGTTTTAGGTTACAAGAAGTGTTGAAACTGAAATTGGGCAGTTAAGTCTGCAAGAGAGGAAGACTGTTGAAGCAATTGTTGAAGCTAGGCAAGTTTTTTGTGAACAAAAATATTTCATGTTATATTTTTAAATTCTGCATGGGTTGATTGATAGAGACAGAGTGATGTCTCTAAAATATTTGCAGCAAATTTCCATTATCTATTATATTGGTTGGGGTTGGAGATGGGCCGTGGGACATGATGAACGAATTTGATGACAACATTCCTGCTCGGGCCTTTGACAATTTCCAGGTCACTTTTATGCATTTTCAGATTATAATGATGTAACCTCTCTTTTACGTAAGTTCGTTTCACTTTAACGAGGTACATTCTTTTTCTTCAGTTTGTCAATTTTACAGAGATTATGTCGAAAGATGTGGATCAGTCTCAAAAAGAGAGAGAATTTGCTCTTTCAGCATTGATGGAAATCCCATTCCAATATAAAGCAACAATGGAGCTTAACTTGTTAGGGTAATTAATTAATGCATGTTTGCATCATAATTAAGTTTGCTGTCCATGCATATGTGTGATTTACCATATTAATTTCCATTTGCATGCATAGATTATCTATCTATCTAGTACTTATTATAATTAATCATTCCGGATTTTTCAGTGAAAAGAAAGGAAACAATCCCCATCGGGTAGCTCTTCTTCCTCCTCTCTACGGTAATTAAGCCTTTTTATTCATCTTGAAATTAAATAATTAATTAAGTAGATGGTCAAGTTCATATTAATGTTTGTACCAATATAATGCAGTTCCTTCTGTTCCAAGCACTAGCAATGAACAAGAGGTACACATATATGTATATGTATATGTTTCTTCAATAAGCAAACAATTAATGAGTGTTTTGGAATATCTCGTTATTTTAGATTATCATTTATATGTGTGTGGGTTTTACAGATCTGTCCCATTTGTATTAACAACGCAAACAACATGGCTTTTGGTTGTGGGCATCAGGTAATTAATTAATTAATGATTTCTTTTTATTAAACCGTATACTAGCTTTGGTATCATATGGTTATAATGTGAGTATATTTTGGTTTCCTTCATTTACAGACATGCTGTGAGTGTGGCCAAAACCTTCCGCTATGTCCAATTTGTCGCAGTAATATTGCGATCAGAATTAAGCTCTATTAATAAAGTTGCTCGAAGACTAAATTAATTACTTTGCACATTCTTTGGTTGTACATCCTTTTGTTGTTGTTTTTTGCGATAGAAGATCGAGAGGGGTAAATTACAGTACGAGAACAAAAATGAATTGAACTCAAATATTATTAAATGTAAAAAGTTTGAAGATTTCCCGAATTGTTAATTAATATTGGAAAAAATAAAAATGATATGTGGATCGGAGGATATATATAATTAAATGTGGGTGAAATGAAAGTGATGAGGTGTTGGCGCAATGAATGCACTCAACAAACAGCGAACCTACTAACTACTTGCATCTGAATCTCATCTCTCTATATTATATTATGCTGCTACATACATTTGCAACAGTTGCCGGTTGTGTATGTATGTATGTATGAGAAAATGACATCCCACCATCTTCTTCTTCTTCTTTAATTTGAATTTGATCGATATATACATACATGACCTCATAATTACCAATAATTGCCTACAAAATCAGTTCCAACGGAGCTCCGAGTACGCCTCTTGGATCGATATCGGGAAAATTAAAAAAATGATGGCGTCATCGTCATCATCATCCTCAATCAAGGTGTCGTACGAGAGACTGAAGAAACAGGATGATGAGAGGCTTATGGAGGAAGACGAAGAATACAAGGGGCTTATGGAGAAGGCGATGGGGCGATTGAGAAAGTCGAGGCTCAGAAGATTGCACGTTAACAACAGTAGGCGCCGTTCCAGATCTGGAAAATCATCATCAATCAAGTCCAGGCTGAAAATACCAAGCCTGAAGAGATTCCTGAGAAGAAAAGCAAGGCTGGTGAAGCTTGGTCTCAATAAGGTGTACAAGAGATTGAAGGAGAGTCAATCCCATTTCGGAGATCTATTTGCCGGCAATTATCTATTCATGCAGGTCACTCCAACTCCCTTAAAATACGCCCCCTCCGATCATCATACTAAATCTTTTGCAAAGTCCCCCACCGCCACCGCCGCCGCCCATAATTATCATCCTCATCATCACCATGCCTTGCCGTCCATCACTGCTAATAATAACAATATTCCTAGCTAGGATTAATTAATTTCTGATGCATGCCTCTTAATTAATTATTAATTGTTGTACTATATTCTATGTGTTTTGCAAATTAAATGAACATCGAATTTCAATTATCTCCTTCTACTATACTATACTATTATTTCTTTTCTTTTGCCTAGTAGTATAATTAATTACCTGTTTTAAATGTTTTCATGAATGTATATACGAAGACCACTCTTACGAAGCGGACCACTGTTTTAAATCAATTTGGGTTTAATTTCTCTCAATTTGTTTCGCTAATTCAAAAAAAAGAAAGAAAAAAAAGACATGTATATCTAGAGGACACGTGTAAATAATGCAAATTAAAGTGTTTCCAACCAATAACGATGGTATTAATTAATTGTGATTTAATAAGCTTGTAGTATTAATTTGGTGGGTGGGAATTTATTGGTGTTGAGAGTTACTACTACGGACTACCTGTATTGTCACAATTGTCGGTCCTGCCAATTTGCAAAATGAATTGTCAAAATTGGTCAACCCATTCAAATCATGTCTTCACTCTTCTTTATTAGTTAACTAATTAATACTAATTGACACCATTAATAAAAGACATTGGGCCATTTTACTTCCACCGTTGAATCCTTGATTGCAACTTTGGGCCTAATATATTGGAAGAAATTGGCCCATTCCATCGTCGATCGATTACAATTTTGAACTTGTTTTCAATTTTCGTTATTGCTTTCACTCCTTTTTTCACCTCGCCACTGCTCGACATCTTACCACCCACTCTGCCGCCGTTCATCATAGATTCCCCGTTGAGCCACCACAGCGCTCCATCAAATTCGCAGGCTCCTGCCGGCCGTCGTACAATCATTCTACACCTCAGCTGAGTCGCTATTCACTAGCCCCCACTGCGTCCAGTCACTTACCCATACACAATTTTATCATTGATTCAATACAGAAAATTGCTTCCACAAACTTTTGAGAACCCTAGGTCGGTTGGTAATTTATTTATTTCTTATAATTCACTTTTCCTTATTTCCAGTTTCAGTCAATGATGCTTTCTAAAGTTTTAAGATTATGCATATTAGTATTCATCATCTTTGCTAATCTGCTTGATTATTTGATGTTGTTCACAAGCCGAATTGATTTTTTTTTTTTTTTTGCAATCTGTTAATTTTATCTTTTATTTTACAAAATCAATTAACTGGGTCACAGTACTGGAAAATAAAAGCAAATTCGGGTTCAAATTTGGTTTATGATTTGTGCACTGCTAATTCGAACCAAGTCCACAAAAGAGAGAAATACTAAAGGAGAGAAAGAAAGGGAATGGGTTAGGGTTTAGGTTTCTTTACAAATGTCACGCCCATTATCAAATGTCAATTACAGATTCTAATAATTAGCAATCTGATTTTTCTGTTCTGTGTTGGGTACCTTACTTGGACACCCGACCCAAACTACCGTACTTGATGCCCACCCCTATTTGTAGCTCATTGTTTGGTTAAGCTAAAATAAAAAAATTCTGAAAGCGTAATACAGGTTTTATCGGGGTGGAATGGCGGAGGAAGAAATAGGGGTAGCGAGAGCAAGTTCCCAAGGTGAAGATGATGCAAGGTTGAAGGTAGCTATGGAGAAAGAAAAACGTAAAGAGAAAAGGAAGAGGCTGTTGCTAAAGGAAGCTGAAAAGGCGGAGAGACGCGGTGTTTGCTATTTAAGTCGGGTACCTCCTCACATGGATCCTTTGAAGCTTCGCCAGATTCTGTCTCAGTATGGTGACTTACAAAGACTCTACCTCACTCCTGAAGGTTATAAATCGTATTTTTGTCAATGGTACTTCTTATCGATTACTTGGTGCAAATGCGAGTTTTGGAGTAGACTCTTAGTTGGATGTCATGAATTAGCAGTGTGGTGCAATAATATAGTTCGGTGATTGTTCGACAGAGTTCTGCATTATTTGTAGAGCTTGGTTCCCCAATTGAAACTCTCCTTTTATTTACCAGACTGATTTAGCTACGCACTGAGCATCCCCCTTTTTTTTTTCGTAGATCCTGCTGCGCAAGTGCGCCGAAAGAAGTCAGGTGGATTTCGAGGACAAGAATTCTCAGAGGGGTATGCTCACATTTTGTGCATATGACTTTAAATTCTTTACCATGCTGAATTATGGCTAACGTTTGCCTTATTACTCTTAACTTGCTAGTGGAGACATTTTGACTACTTCCATCAACAGTATCTCATCTTTATGAATTCCTCCATGCAGGTGGGTTGAGTTCACTGACAAGAAAGTTGCCAAGAGAGTCGCTAACATGTTAAACGGGGAGCAAATTGGTATGTTGACTGGACTGATCTTTCTGTAATTCAAAACTGTTGAATTCATGCATCATTCCTTTGAATTTTAGCATTTCTTAAAATTGTATATCATATTCGGTAGAAAGTCTGCACCAGATGATAAACTCCTCGGACTAATTCCATGAACTTATATAGACTTTAACATGCAATGAACAAGGGGCACTTCACAAGGAAAAACCAATCAGTTGTATCCTTATGTTGGTGTTAACCTTTATTTTGCTAATTAAGAAAGCCATTTGAGGATTATTAGTTGTAAGAAAGGATTAAGATATCAGATCATGGAACTATCTTGTTTAGATTTTCCTTTCTAGCGGATTTGTTCCTCTAGCTTTTGGATAAATGTAGGAGAGGATTGATCGATTTTTCTTTGTATAGCATGAGAATTGTCCATATATAGTTTACACTTCTCATTCTGTGATTCAGGTGGAAAGAAAAGATCATCATTCTATTATGACCTATGGAATATCAAATACTTGAGCAAATTCAAGTGGGATGATCTCACAGAAGAGATAGGTACATGATTTAACTTGTTTAGTTTTCTGTTAACTGTGCTGTTCTGGCTGCTCATGAATCGACTTGACCTGAATAAATTTTCAGCGATGAAGAATGCTACTCGGGAGCAAAAACTGGCAATGGAATTATCTGCTGCCAAAAGAGAGCGGGACTTTTATCTCTCAAAAGTAGACCAGTCCAAAACCTTGAGTAAAATAGGAGAACGATTGAAAAAGGTGAATCCGTTGTATGCATGTATATTATATTTTTGTTAAATAGTTTTACTCTATATTATTATGACTACCAGACTTTTATCCAATATTTGAGGCATTGATTATATATCTTTGTCATGCTTATTTTTCTTTGAATTGTGTATACCAACGCTTATATTTGTCAATGCAGAAGAAAAAGATTGAAATGGTACCAAAAGTGGTGCGCCAGTTTCCGCAGAAAAAACCAGTATCGAATGATAATGGAGAGAATAGGGCTCAATTGTCAAAGGATATCCTGGCAGGAGTGAGTGTCTTGCTCTGTTAGCTATGCCTGTATTATGACCACTCTACTGAATTTTGATTGCTAACACAAACCCCACATATGCATATTTCAGGTTTTTGGTGGCTCGTAGTGATCGTTTTTACATGGCTCTGCAACGTCTGCAGTTCTTTGCTCGCCCGAGTTCACTTTACGGCATTTCATAGTTTCATTTTTGTTTCATGTCTGTATTTAGCCAAGGCCAGAGTATATCTTATTTGTTTCAAATTTTGGTGTAGCACGAAAATTACTACAATGCCAACGATTTCTACTGTCTTTCGAGTTCGAGTAATTGATATGGTAATTTGCTGCAGCGCAGATGCTTCAGCTGAATTTATGATTTCATAATGATTATGCTGGATTTGCATTATGTTAAAAAATGTCGTTATAAGGGTCGTATTTTCTATAAGTAATGACTAAATTTTATCTGGCTTATAATTTATTTTTCATGTTGTTATCATGCATCCAGTTAGACATCTTGTTATGTTTATCGACAGCCTCTTCTCAAGTCATACATTTTATTGAAAAGGAAGCAATTTCCTGTCTAATCCATAATTTTGAAAAAGAAGCAATTACTCCATTAGAAGACTACAACTTCCTTTTTTCAACCTAAACAGAGCACAAACATCAAAAGACAAAGATAAAAAATGCCACAAAATATACACAGCAACAACGATAACATATATATCATGTAACACCACAAGTGCAGGTTCAGAGAAGCCAATTTCACATATTTTACATCACTTCAATAGAACAGAGCAACTGTACAGTTCTATTAATTTTTCCTGTTATATCATGACAATTGAAATTCATCAACACTGATTATAAAGCCACAATGTGATTCCATAGATACATCTACACAGTTAGTTGCAGCATCCACCTCTCTGAGCAACTGCATCTCTCCCCCCTGCAGGACCTTGTGGACGTCCATAGCCAACTTTGATCCCCGATGACTGCATCTTCAACTCAAACATATTAGATGTGCAATAAAATTGAGAATGATATTTCATACTACAGATTACCACATTAATGTCAAATCAAAAGCTTCAAGTATCTTGAAACAAAAATGATCTATGGTATAGAAAATCACAAACAAATCAACAATCATGAATAATTTATTCATAATAGGGTACTGCTGATGCATACTGTAAGCAAAAACAATGCAAGGTTCTCCTACTAATGTCCTAATAGCACGCCCACAAAAACAACGTAAGAACTTTGCTTTACCTCATTGGATACATCAAAGACGCCTTCCTGAATCTTCTGAAGTATCTTGGATGCAGTCTTAGTGAATGCCTGCTCATACAGTATCAAGAAAACTAATCAGATTTAAATTACAACAATATTAACGAAAATAAATTCTCTAAATTTTGAACCTCTTCAACATTTTGGGCGGTTCTCGCCGATGCCTCCATGAATAGAAGTCCATTTTCTTTTGCAAACTGTTCTCCCTCCTCTTTGCTTACAGCTCTTCGGTGAGCAAGATCACTTTTATTCGCAATCAGTATGATTGTCATATTTGGATTTGCATGTTGCCTTGCATCTTCCAGCCAGCTTGCAAGATGATTGAATGTCTCCCTCCTACGCAAATATAGCACTCTCAGTTCAGAGAAAAAAGCTCATTTATATCATATAAGAATTTGATCCCAAGTAGAGATAGAGAGAGAAATAAAATATGTCGTGTACAATTTTTTTGATATTTGGTGGCCATAATATTTGAGGTTTTGGATATATTTTTCCCCTAACACTTAAAATAGGATGCATCACACATGCGTATGTACAAATTATTTTCAAGGGAAATTCTGTTTTGTGTAGATATTCCCATCTATGCTAACCCCAAAACATTTTTAACCCTTGTTACAACTGACGTCAGCCACCAACTACCAAAAGCAAGTAGAAGTACATAATACATGCTCCAGTATAATCTAGTCATTAATAGCTTCCATAGCATAGGTCAAGATACGCAAACTTTCATAGGAAAAACCGAACTTCTACACCAAGATCATGAACCGCCAAATCATAATGGAACTTTAAGCACAGAATTGAATAACAAGTACAATATGCACCTATAATCAAAATAAATCAACATCGTGCATATGAAGAGCATCACTTTTCCTCTACCTGGTAATGTCATAAACCAGAAGTGCGCCAGCTGCTCCTCTGTAATACGATCTAGTGATAGATCTGAAGGACTCCTGGCCAGCCTGAAAGGATAAAAAAGATATTGGGTTGACTAAATTTAAGTATAAAACAAAATGGAATCTCCATGAACAAATCCTATAGCTGCAACTGTATAATTGAAACATAAATTATATTAGAGCAAAATAATCAGACGCATTTGGGGAAATTATAAACCCTATAATATTCTCATTTGGTCTACTACCAACGATGTCGGCAGCTGTTTGACAGCAAAAAATTGAAGTTCGTTTGGGATTTCCAAACACAATTCAGACAATCAAGCATGAAAAAATGGATTAAGAAAATCAAATGGCCAAAAAAAAAAAAAAAGAGTAAAGGTATTACGGTGTCCCAAATCTGAAGCTTAATCGGCCTGCCGTCAATTGTAACCATTCGAGCACCAAATTCAACTCCAATTGTGAGATCATGCACCGGCTGGAACCTTTTATCAGTAAATTGCAAAAGCAAACACGATTTCCCCACACCTATGAACAGAGATTTCAGATTAAGAAAAACAAAATTGAACTAGGGTTTTAAGGTTTAGGGAAAATTGGAGGGGAGGGAGTGGTTTTCGTTACCTGTATCACCGATAATTATGTACTTGAAAAGGTAGTCGAACGACATTTTTTTTTTCTCTAGAACGACGACGTTTGTAACGATAGGGAGAGATTGAAGGGGATTGTTTCTCTGTGTCTGGCTTCTATGGATTACGTGAGGAATTGAACGCATGCGTACGTTTGTATTTTGTGTATATATAATAATAATTAATAATAAATTAATAATAATATCTCACCCAACTAAACTAAATAAAAAACAGAGAGAGAGATAGGGGCTTTGGAATTTAATGACGTGTGCGTGTCCATTATGATTCGCCGACATGCCTACAATTCTTTTGATTTGTTTTCTTATTTATTCTTAAATTAATTTCATTATCTCCGAATTTCAGTCAATAATAGTCCATTTGATTTTATTTGATATGATTTGATGATAAAGAATAAAAAATACAGCCTCTTTATTTATGTGTACGAGTTTTACAAGTTAAGTCCTAATGTCCTATAATTGAACATTAATACTTGTTATTGCTTATATAATATGTCCGCATCGTGAAATTAGAGTTTGGAAGCTACAATTTGAGTGCATTATATTTATACATAAACGCCTATATTAAGTATGTAATTGTAAATTTGTAATTACTAATTAGTCCAATTGTATGTGACTAACAAATTGGAAGAAATTTGATAGTCTCTAATACTCTATAAAAAACCAATTTACTTTCCCTCACATTTAACTTTGATTCTTCTGGCAAAAACATAAATCCAACATTTGCATGCATAGCTATTTGTGTAATTGGTGAATCTGGAGAACCAAACCTCTCTTGAAATCCAAGTAAGGGCATGAAATTGGACAATCTTCTTCCTTTGCTTCCCACCTTGCAAATACTCATCAACACCACTAAATCAGAATAACTGTGTAACCTAAATCATTTTTTGTTATATTAATTGCAGTTTTGAAATGAGAAATGAGAAATATATATATATACCTAAAATGAAGAACAAAATGGTGAAGAAAAAACGCAATCTCTAGTTTACCAAGTTCTGCCCCTGGACAAATCCGCAGTCCACCACCAAAAGGCGTCACCTTTTTGCTCGTTGTTTGGTCCTAACCATCATAACAAAAGCACGATCATTATTACGAAAAATAATCAATTAAACATGAAACGAAAAAGAAAAGCAGATACTTACAGCCCATCTCCAAGGGTTAAACTCCAAGGGATGTTCATGTATGGAGGGATCAAGATGTGCAGCTGTGAAAATGGGGAGAACTTGCCATCCACCTGGAATTACATACTCTGCATAATCATTATATATTATGTAATTAGAAACTATTTTTCGAACATCTCAAAAATGATTATTAATCTATAATTGACACCTTTGAACTTAACATCCTTGAGAGCTCTCCGATGCACAAACTTAACTAGATTCCCGCAACGCAGAGATTCACTAATGACCTGTTTAATTTACAAATTAGCAGTCCAATCAATAAAACACCTTAATGAAATATATATGGAGGTAGAAAATCAAATTGGTTACATATAAATGGTGTAATTAGTACATGAGAAGTAAATTCCATTTTCTTGAAATCTTCCCAATTCAACGGCTCTCCATCTTTCTTCGTTTTCCTCAGTGCTTGGTGTTCATCCTGAATTGTAATGATTTCTTGACTTATTCTTTCAAACAATATATTAAAATTTTGTAACTATTAACAATTATTAACAAAAATTTTTTTTAAAAAAAAAGTCTTACAAAATACCTTGAGTGTTTGAAGAGAAGAAGGGGAGTGCGCGAGAAAATAAACAACGAGGGCCATGAGACCGGAAGTTGTTTCATAACCAGCTAGTAAAAGGTCCAGCAAAATGCTCACTTTTTCCTCGTCATTCAGCCATACTTTTCCCAATAGTTCATCCAGAAAATCTCCTCTTTTTTTATGCATTCCTTCATTTTCCCGATTTCTTATCATTTCTTTTAAAGTGTATGATATCCTTTTTCTTGCCTGTAAAAAATTATAAACAGAAAATGATTCGGCGTAAATTTGACGTATAAATGAATGGGAAAAATCAGTGGCATTGATTAATAATTACCTTGACAGCTTTTGCATAAGCAGTCCCTGGAATTAGTATAGGCAGAGAAACAAAACCTTTCATGAAAGTGAGGAAATCTCCAAGTATTTCTCCAGCAATTGGATCTTCCGGTTCGATGCTCAGCAGATTCTTCAGCATTAGATAAAAAGTTAACTGCACCAAAATTAATCCCACATTCTTGATTATAAAAAATTATCTTTAATTGGAAAAGAAACACAAAATACAATTATAAGTTAAAAATAATCATTACTTCTTTCGCTTCCTTGAAGAAAACAACTTGCTTCTTATCTCTCCAAGAATCAACCAAAGAGATACATAAGTCGTCGACATAAGAAAGAAAATCAGGGCTCGATTTGGAAACATTAATGAAACTAACAGCAGCACTTCTGAGTTTCTTGTGAAGATCTCCAGAAACGAGCATCATCGATAACTTCCCAAGAATGTCGTGAACAGGTTTAGGATAGCTTGTCTGAAACAGCCTCTCCTCGTTTTGAAGAATAAAAACATTAAACTCCAGATCACAAGACACTATTGTTGGGCCACCGAATAGGTGGGATTTGAATATATTTCCATACCTGCAGTCACAATTATAATAATTACATTAATATAATCCGATCATAAATTATGTATGTATGTACGTACGTACGTACCTAGAGCAATGTTGTTGCAAGAAGGTGCCGATAGAGTTGGATTTATGCGGCTTGAGAAAGGCAAGAGTCTCTCCTAGGAACGGAAACCAACCCATGCTTCCTCTTGGTAATAAGTCGATCGGTTTTTCCTTGCGAATGCAGCCAAATAGCTTACAAACGAAAACAACTATTCCTGAGAAAAGAGTAGTACTAAACACCACAGCCAAAAACGATGCAGCCATTTTAATTATTCGATATTAATGTATGTCTGATCCACTCTGTTTATCGAAAAGCAGCAAGTCTTCCCTCCTCATTAGCCCTTTAAATAGATTGACATTCCTCACAGAATCCCTGGATTTCTTCCTTGTTTTATTTTTCTAATGTTGAGGAAATTAATATTGATCATACTACCTCTACTGTGATATATATACTAATGGCAAATAAAAGTTGATTGAATACAATAGATAAAATCATTTATAGTAATATTTTGTTAATTAATTAGAGGGTCTGTTTGGATTGTATGCATTATATGCGAAGAAATCAGGGCAGCTGATTATTCTCTCAACTTACCAATATTATATAATTAAGTGAGAATTAAAAGGAAATTAAATGTTGTAATTATAATCTTTGACTATATGGAGTAATTACTTACTATAAATATGAACAAATATGTAATTAAGTTTATATATATATATATATATATTATAGGAGTATGAATTATCTGAAATGTTAGTAGCTAGTAGTAAGAAAGTGGTGACACTAAATAATAATGAGTAAAGAAAAACAGCAAGTTCCCAAAAGTGGAGTCAAGATGGGAACAAATTGAGTCTAAAATACAAAACTTTCGAAAGAGGGATTATATTAGTTTACTTTATTAAATGGATGATGTTGATGTTCTTTAATGAAAACCCGACCGTAATCTTTATTCTCATTATTTTTTTCTTTGCATGTATTTTGGCTTTACCTTCTAAGTAACTATATATAATACCTTATTAATACTTGTATGCTTCGTGCACAGCTTGGTAATATAATAACTAGGGGCTCTTTAAGAAAATCCCCTCACTATTTTCTTTAATTGAGGGAGGCCCAAAATATTTTAGTCCATTTGAGAAAAGTTCATACCCATTATCAGCCATTATGTTTTCCAGTTTTACCCCCTCCCGCCACCTCATCACAAGGTCACGCCCTGCTCCGCGATTTTTTATTTTATTTTTCCGTTTTTTTAATCGACTATGAAGCATAGTCGATTAAATCGACTATGCTTCATAGTCGATTAAGGAAATTCTTTATTTTTTTTATTTTTTTTTGTTTTTAAATTTTGTTTTTCTATATCAGGTATATTAATCAACTATGATGAAGCATAGTCGATTAAGAATCTGCTACTAAACATAACAAATCACAATTACAAAAAAATGCAAAATCAACTATATTTTACAAAAAACAAAAAATGTACAAACATTATAATTAATTTATACACTTGGAATCAATAAAACAAAAAATTCAAAAAAAAAAAAATGGAGTCGATCAACCTTAATCGACTGCCAGAACATAGTCGATTAGCTTAATCGACTATTGAACATGTACATAGTCGATTAAGGTTCCAGTCTGCGTGAAGTTCTCTACACCCGCCGTCCTCCGTCCGATCCACAAAAAAACTCAAAATCAGCCTCCCCATCGTCACCACACCGCCGGACTTGGTCAGAGTTTTCTTTTCCCCTTGACTGAAAATATAAATGCGATAATTACAATAAGGAAGAGAGAAAGGAGAGCATATATCCATATTTGTTTATGAATTATTTCACACCCAAGTTCTGGTCAAACTCAAACCCCTTCTTCTCCACCACCTTCAGAAATCGCAAGCTCTGCTACTTCAACACCTGAGTGAGTAATGGTGATCGACCTCGCCAAGTGAAGGAGCCACCGCTTCACGCGGAAGCTCGAGTACTGGATGAGCATCCAAAAGAGATACGGGATCTACGAGCTAGGATCTCTGCCGCCGTTTCTGCTCGTCTTCGCCGGAAACGTGGAAGCGGTGGAACGACGAGGGGACAGTGGTGGTCGGTGAGGATCTGGCGGCGGTAGCGGTGGACGGCGGGGGAGAGGCAGTGGCGGTGGTGAAAGGCGGTGAACGGCGGGGAGAGGCAGTGGCGAGGCAGGTGAATTTGGGAAAAGAAATTAGGGTTTCAAAATAGTATATTGACAATTAAGGGTAGATTTGGAATTATAAAAATATTATTTGGTGGAATACTAACTGAGGAGGTTTTCCCAAATTATTTTTGGGAGGGGATTGTCTTAACTCATTTACCTAGATGAGGGGTATTGCTAAGTATCCCTAATAACTAATCAACTCCTTTGAAAATTGAAGATGCACTTTTATAAAAAATATAATGAGTGTTAGTACCGCATGAATTAGAGACGTGTGTAGTATGGATACTTAAACATAAGAATAAGAAAAATGCATATTTATGACTACAATTAAATATAGATCACCCTCAAAATATTATTCTATTCTAATTCATTTTCATATATTCTTATAAATTAAGTTCCAAAACATAGTAAAACAATAATTGAAATGTATTTGCAAGAGGCAAAAAAGGAAAAAAAGTAGAAAGGAAATGATAGAAATGTGCAAGTGTGCATATATATATGGTTGCACGAGTTGGATTTGGGACCCCCAAAAAATGACTCAATTAGAAGCTTCTCCCTCTCTACAAATTAGCAGCTGGATATCACTAACCAACACTAAATTAATTACAATCATTATTTCTTATTTCTCCTTTCTTGTACCACCATTGTAATTCACATTTTAATGACAATATAAATTCAATGATAGAAAAGGCTTCATTTTTATTGAGTTTTGTCTCATATATATATATATATATATTTGCATTTTATAATAGTGTGCAGGCAGGCGGCCCCCCTAACACTCGTGGGGGTAAGACTTTGATGAGTTTATAATAAATATAAGCTAACATAAAAAGAAAGGGGATGGATATATTCATCTAATTCAATCATCATGTCCCTATCCTTATGCCTTTTTACAAAAGCTTAAAGCCTTAATCACTCCAGTTAAATAAATACCAATTACTAATAATTAATAATTAATTACTATTACCTTTGTCTCTTCACCTGTTATTATTCTTCTCTTTCAAAATTGGCCCTAATCTTACTTATAACTCTTTTACCAATAAGTACCGACAAAAATACGTTCAAACTCGAGTCAAATAACACCGTGTTTTCTTTACAAATGATAAATTCAGCCCCTCCAGTTATTTAATTTAATTAATTCCAATTCAAATCTTCAATTAGAATTTGGATTGAAGGGCGATTATCATTTTTGGACCCAAAAGCCCATTTACACAAAATATAAATAGGCCCAACTCTCAATAAATATTTGGGCCCAATCTTCACAACATATCCATTTTCTCCCACATATATGATATCTCCGGTGGACAAGAAAGAAATCCAATTTTCAGAGAGAGAGCGATGTCCGCCATTCGCCGGAGCCCCCAAAAATGGCAGCACTTCTCCGATGAAAACAAATCAAAATCATCTACATCCCACCCCAGATCAAGAAACCTAACTTTCCGTCCAATTATAATCTGCAGCACCCAACAGAATGCAGACAACAACTCCAGTACTTCATCCGCCGGCAGAATAAAACGGCTTGTCCTGACGAAACAGGGAAGAACAAAAGCGAACAGCAACCCAGACAGGGAATTCTACGCGTACCCTCGTCTGGTGACACACGTGGACAACAAATTCATATCCAAACTGACAGATCTTTACAGGGAAATTCTGAGGCCTGAAATGGAAATTCTGGACCTGATGAGTTCTTGGGTCAGCCATTTGCCCCAGGAAGTCAACTACAAG
Source organism: Erythranthe guttata (assembly GCF_000504015.1). The sequence continues at coordinate 707,296 of NW_012192868.1, read as the reverse complement.
AAAGTCGTCGGCCACGGTCTGAACGCAGAGGAACTTTCCAGAAATCCCAGGCTGGATTACTTCTTCGTCAAGGATTTGAACATCGACCAACAACTCCAAATGCAAAACGACACTTTCGATGCCGTTTTGTGCACCGTCAGCGTCCAGTATCTTCAGCAGCCTGAAAAGGTATACATAATCTCTCTCTCTCTCTCTCTCTCTCTCTCTCTCTCTCTCTCTCTCTCTCTCTCTAGATCTCTCTCTCTCTCTCTTCATTACTGTGAATTAATTTGCATTTGATTTGATATATATATAACAATAATAAATAATACAGGTATTTGCTGAGATATTCCGAGTATTGAGGCCAGGAGGAGTGTTGGTAGTGAGCTTCAGTAACAGGTTGTTCTACGAGAAAGCAATAAGCGCGTGGAGAGATGGGACTGCGTACAGCCGCGTGCAGTTGGTTGTCGAATACTTTCAGTGTGTGGAGGGTTTCACTCAAACTCAAATTATCCGGAAATTAGGAGATAATAACTCGATTTTGAGTCGGATTAGTGGGCTGTTGGGTTTTTTATCAGGATCATCCGATCCTTTCTATGCTGTCATTGCTTACAAGAACTTTAAACCTATTTATGATTAATATATTTTTTGATGATCCAATTGTAATATTATTATTAATTAATTAATTGTCACACTTTATATACACTTATGTTTCTTGATTAACTTGGATCTTTGCAACATATTAATTAAGTTAAATCCAGAATTCCGAAAGAGCGAGCTAGAAAAAATAATTTAGATTTCAATTTTCATACATGATTATTAAGTGGAAAAATACTCAAGAAATAAAAAATAACCAATCAACAAGCAAACATAATTATTGAACAAAAATAAAAAATAAAAATACCCCGTGATAAATGATAATCTATATATATATAATAAGACAATCCATGGCATAATATGCTGCCACGTGGCATTTAGGGTTTCAAACCCTAGGGGCATTTTCTGTAATTATTATAGTCCTATGGAGTGATTTTGTAATTTTTTTTTTACGGTTTTTCATATGCCCAATCTAAAAAACACCGTTTCATAAAAAATAAAAAATAAAAACTTATCTACACAACACATATCTCCTCAACTGCATCAACGCATCGTTCATAGAAATCTTTACAGAAAATTGAAGATTACAGAATTTTTTACAAAAAATTGAAGATTTCAAAATTCCGTCTGCAGATAAATCAACAAAATTGGTCCGGAAGTGGGAGTGGAGCAGCCGCTCATTGTTTGCCGGTGGCAGCCTCTGTCGACGGTGCTCCAAATTTCAAGTAAGAGTTAAATTTCCGGAAATAACAGAGGAAACACAAACTTTGGGAACGAAACAAAATTGTGGAATTTCCATCGGACATGATTTTTTCCATAAATTTGGGTTTTCTTTCTTCAAATCGGAAATCTACATATTTCTGCAAAACCTTATTTATAATTGCATAATTTACCGATTCAATCCCCTTTTAAGATAGAATCTCCAGGTTATGGGGTAATGGGGTAAGACTTTATTGCCGTTTGAAGCTTATTTACCAGTGTTCAAAACCCTTAGGGCAGTTTTTGTAATTGTTGGTTTCCCTAGAGGCTTTTCTTTCATTTGCTTTGGGTTGGTTTTTTTTTACTTTCTGTTTTTTCCCTATTTTAGGGGCTTTTTTTTTAGAGATTTAAAAACTTCTTCTATGTTTTCCGACGACGGTTTGATTTTTTCTGTATTTGTTCATCTTCTCTTTTACGTTATCCAGTTTCCTCGCATCTTGCTTATTATATCACGTAGAATTCCTTCAACAATTCCGATGAAGAAAACAGCACACTCATTACAAGTGAATTCTGACGTTATTAGATGGTAATTTCTGTAGGAATAAGTCATTGCATTTGAGGACTTTGAAACAAGAAGAAGACAAGGTATTACATATAGGATTAAGATATAATAATGCCACTGTAAGCACTAATATGTGAGCAAATGACATCATTTGGCTCAGGAAGTGGATAACTTGGTTGCTGCCCAATTAGATTAAAAATTACATATTGATCATTTAGGACTTTGTACCAAGCATGTTGGAGACCAAATATACGGAGACATAGGATAAGTATCAGAATCTTTATTGCTATCTACCTGCTTAATGCAATACGTCACAGCAAGAACAGCCCACGACATCATTCCAAATCTGCAGTTTGTAAAAACTTTGATATCAAACTTCTTGCCAATACGAGGATACAGCTCCATTCCCTGCAAAAGAAAAGGAGGGTAACAATCTCTAATTTAGCACATGAATTCTACAAATTCGGCTTCTAAATTCCACATTGTTATCTTTTAAGAAATATATACCAAAAGTTCACTTATTAAGTTTCTTTGTTCAAACAGGTAGTGTTCTGCATCCAATTGTTTCTATAATCAACGAAGATCATACATAAATGGGGCTTTTCCAATTTCGGATTTGTGAAGACAGACAAATGCGTTAAATTGGAGAAATATTCCCATTCTTGCCCAGAGAAGAAATAGTATTTCAATTCAGGTTAGTTTTATCTCAGTCATAAAAATTAAAATTTAAGCATAAGAATTTTCTCTATAAACTTAATGTATACGTGTGTGTGTATATCTACAATACTCTGTTCTTGAAAGTGTCTCTTCATTTACTACGTAACAAACGTTCTGAGGCTTCATGTGAATGATATTGAGAAAGGAGGGCCGAGAGCTCCTCCGAGAAACAAGATGGCGCTTTACGAACAGCTCAGCATTCCGTCTCAGAGATACAGTCGTTCGATGCTTCCGTATACAGCTAATAGTAATAGCCCTGCCAATTTGGTGTCTCCTTCGAGCCAGGTGAACATATCACTTTGCAAAAAATTAGTACTATAAATGCTGAAAAAACTCCACTGAGTTAAAATTCTGGTACAAAATGTGATATAATAATTATTTTCCGGATTTTTTTAGCAAAAAAAAAAAAATAGTTAATAATAAATAAACAAGAACAATTTCTACATCCACATACAGTATCGTGGAATTATAAATTTTATTTCTTTAAATAATAAATAATGAAAGTGGGATTTTTTTATGTTGACACTTTGAAAAGACAATCTATGTCAGAATATGTTAACACGTGGCACTTTAGGGTTTCACAATCCTAGGGCAGTTTTTATAATTTTTTGATAATCCAAGGGCTATTTAAGAAAAAAATAAAACACGTTTGTATCCCCATCTCCTCCCAAACTGTTTTAATTTGTTTAGTAATGAGTTATGATTTTATTTGCTATAGTTTAGGTTTAAAAAGAAGGAGTATTCTGTTGAAGTGAGAAATTAAATTAGTATTTTGGCATGTAATTTCAGTTAAATGCTATGTTTGAAATTTAATTAAGCTATGTGGAATCTGGACATAGTATGTTGAATTTACATTTCCATGAAAAGTTTGAGTGACCATTTCACTATAGTGACGTCCAATACTTTTTCGATGTTTTTTATTGCTTTCTTTCAAGGTCCTTTTAATTTATCAATGTCTTTTATCTTTCTCACAGCTTAGCTTTATTGGTATAACTGCAGGTTGTATAATTCATTTCAATTTTCTGACAATTGAACATACAAAAGCAGCAGGGAAAATCAAGTTTTTTCGGGTATGAATTTTTTAACTTCCGCATGTTTTTTAAAAGCAGTAGAGAAAAGCAAGGGTTCTTATTTTCAATTATTTCTTCATATAAGATATGAAAGTGTGTGCACTAATGTGTTCCGTGCAATGCAATGTATATGTGTGTGATGTACTGTGTTTATGTTTTTGTTTCTATTTCGTAAGGGCAGATTTTAGAAATGCATCTCATTGGATTTTTTTTTTCTCATTTCTTTAAGCAGTCAGTCTGGATTTTAGCTTCATAATTTTTTTTACCGTATTTTAGAATTTTTTTACCTCATTTTAGAGTTAGTGGTAGTCTTTTTAAGTGTTTTGCTGTAGTTAGGTGATTCTTTTCCGTCCGCCACATTCATATCCGTAGTAGGATTGTTAAGTTGGCTTCAGTATGCTGTCTTATAGGTTCTTTAATTGATAGCCAAGAGTTTTGGTTATGCCATCTTATGTTTTGTTACTACCCTCCCCCTTTTCAATATACACAAACACACACTATTTTCCTTCAAATACTATTAGTTATATTTTGTGTTGCTTTTCTTGCAGATGATAACTATTAGTCGCTTTATCAAAATTCTCCCCCATATAAGGTTAGTGGATCGACCATGCACTAGATTTACGACTTTATGTTCTTCCGAAAATCTGGGTCTTATTATGATTATCGATCAATCCCGCTTTATGGTTTTTTAGGTCTCCAAAGGTTTTCAGATTTCAAATTTTTTGTGGTTATTATGATTTCACTGTTTGCACCTGGGTGGGAACTATCGAATACAAAAAACAAGTTCTTATTTTCTTATACAAATTTTAATTAAGGGAATGGAGAAATTCTTTTGTATTCTTAGTGAGGTTTATGCTCATTATACTAGATTATATTGACATTCATCTGGATATGAGTAAACTGCACCATTAGTAATTATTGATTACGATGAAGCCTATCAAATATAAATGTGCTTATATAGGAAATTTTGGGTACCAACGTTCCCTTACTTATGAATTTCGAATTATGTGGAAATTTACGTATTACAGTGCTTATGTATGAAATTTGGGTAACAAAAACCTCTTACTCACATATTTCAAATTATGTGGCTATTAGGTGTTATATTTATGCTTTATTTAATGATTTAACTATATCTACCATGCTTATGTATGTATGTGGGTTTTTGTCATTATTTCAGTATCATAGTATTTTATATAGAATTTGAAGCAACAGCTAGCAGAAGTCATTCAGGCTTACGAGGTTCGGACTAAAGTTATTAGGCAACAAAAAAGACGTGCAAATGAAGAGGAAATATTCCATCTTCTGATTCTGCCTTATTGTAAACATATGCTCAGCTATTTTAAGAGTTGGTCTATAGTTATGTCTTATTTTTAAACTTAATTTTTTAAATATTTGGATAATGAGCTTAAAAGCTATTGGTACGCATCATGAGATCCCGTTATGTTTTATTTTTCTTAAACAATATTCTAAATAATTATGAATACAATAAGGAGGTTGTAACATTTTGAGTAAAAAAGGGTACTAAGTGAAGAGAGAACCTCAAATGGATGGTTGTAATTGTCCAAACAAGGATCATTTTTTCTTAATCCAGCATTATCTTTAGGTTGTTTGTAATTATCTCAAATAAGAATCTAATTTTGTTTACAGGTTATTTACATGTAATGGTTGATTTGAATTAAGCATTTGTTTTTATTTTGTTGTTATTGTGTTATTATTTGCACTGATGATGAAAGTACATTGAAGAAAAGTAGTTGTATTATTTGGTTATGACAATATTTTGTATTTTCAGTTGGAGATAATATAATTTGTTTTACTTCATATAACTATTATTTTAATGATCATTAACAAAAATCACTCGATAGATTATCCTTTTTTTTCCGGATAAAACTCCATGGATTTTTCTAAAATTCTTAAAATTATTTTTTCCCACTCTATTCGATTATGTGCCATAATATAACACAACATTCTTCACTATATTCACCGTGCAACGCACGGGTGTATTACTAGTAAATAAATAATAGATGGGCCTGAGCTCTCTGATTTAGGATTTTGTTTGGATTTAGGTCAACCACAGCAAGTGACATCAGCAACACCTAGTATACTATTTGCACGCACTATTGTGGTTTGAAATTTCTTATCTACAACCAAATTTCATCCTCTTCTTCATCTTTGTCTTCCCTTAAGGCTCAAAGCACAGAGCACAAAGAAGAAGAAGAAGAAGAAAAATGAGTGCTGCAACAGCTTTTCATCTGAAATTGGTTCAGTGTTGTAGCACAACAACTGTGCCCAAAACCAATTTCGCCGCCTCCATCTCCCCATCACTCTCCATTCGCCAAATCAACTTCTCCCCCCACTCTTCCATTTCACTCAAACCCAAGAATTCTTCTTTCAAAATTGTCCCCTTTGTTGCCCAGACTTCAGATTGGGCCCAACAAGAAGAAGAAGAAGCAGAAGAGAAGAATGAGGAGGGCGAGCTCGAAACTAATAGTGCTAGTGATGGTGGGGGTTTCGAAGAAGCCGAGCTGTCCGAGGAGGCCAAGCTCTTTGTCGGAAATTTGCCCTACGATGTCGACAGCGAGAAATTGGCCACACTTTTTAACAAGGCCGGAATTGTCGAAATTTCCGAGGTTCGAAAATTTCTTTTCTTTTCTTTTCTTTTCTAGTAAATGTGATTGGTTGGTGTTCATCAAAATCTATTTTCTTTTTTGATTTCTTTGTTTGCAGGTGATTTACAATAGGCAAACAGAGCAAAGCCGAGGGTTTGGATTTGTGACAATGAGTACTGTGGAAGAAGCTGAGAAGGCTGTAGAGATGTTCAACCGCTACGTAAGTTATTTTTATTTTTGTTTACCTTTACTATAGTGAGTGACCTGAAAAGAATTATAAATGGATGTATTTCTTCTTGAATTAATCACTTTTTGAGGTCATTCTTTATTCCGATTGATTTACGGTATGTACTTCAGGATATAAATGGAAGACTGTTAACGGTAAACAAGGCATCTCCAAGAGGGTCTCAGCCAGAGAGGGCACCTAGAACATACGAGCCTTCGTTTAGAATGTACGTAGGTAACTTACCATGGCAAGTGGATAATGCTAAGTTGGAGCAGCTTTTCAGCGAACATGGCAAAGTGATTGACGCTAGAGTTGTTTTCGATAGAGAAACTGGCCGCTCTCGTGGTTTTGGCTTTGTTACTATGTCCACTCAGGCTGAAGTAAATGATGCCATTGCTGCTCTTGATGGAGAGGTAACTGATTAATCCGTTCCCACTTTTTCTTTTTTCCGAATAAAAACTAACTTGGAGAAACTATCGCTGCATGTTTTTATCTCATCATCTTGTGTAATTTTTCGATGCAGAGTTTGGAGGGCAGGGCAATTAGAGTTAACGTGGCCGAGGAAAGACCACGACGTGGATTCTAGTTCTTATTTATTGTTTGCTATGCGATTTTTTTTGTATTATTACGTTTACGAATATTATTCCCCATTTCACCTCCAGTTTCATTTCAATTTCTCCAAACGAGTGAGTCCATAGTAATACGGTACATGAAGTTCATAAGTATGTCAAATTGTCATTTCATGATTATTTCAAATATATGTTTCTTTCTGTCAACAATGTATTGGTTTCAGCACGGTACATGAAGTTCATAAGTATGTCAAATTGTCATTTCATGATTATTTCAAATATATGTTTCTTTCTGTCAACAATGTATTGGTTTCAGCTTGACAGAAAATATTTCTATTATGTTAACTTTGATGAAAGGAAGAACGATTTTTCTACTGTACGTATGAATAACAAAGGCTAATTATTATGGTTGAAGACTTACAAGTAAAAACAGTATTGAATGTTGGGGGCAGGCTTCTTTGTTGTATACAATCAACGGAAAATATTAAGCTGGGGCTGTACATAAGGAGGACTGTAAGAGAAGCCTCTCTCTTTCTCTCTCTCTCTATTCCCAATCTTCATAGAGTGATGCTACCTTGGACAGTTGTAACATAGAAATACAATCTCCACAGTGTAACTTCTTCCTACAAAATGACCACAAATCATTCAAACATGTTTTCGAAATTAGTTTAAATTTAACTGGCACAACAAATAAAACATTTTTGTGTTTCTATTACCACTTCGTCCAGATCAACGTGCACTTGATCACAAGAATCTCCCTCTGAGAGCTTACTATGTCCAATGATTTCCACCACTCGCTCTAGATTTGTAGGCGGTAAATTCTGAATCAATTTACGAAGTCGTTGCTTCTCAGTAATGGTCATTGGCCTGTTCGAGAAAATTAAGATTATGTTAATATAAGCCTATCTTTCTCATAAGTGAAACCTGGCACAACGTGTAAGTACCTGCAACTGGTCATTAAATTATTCAGAAGTTCTTCAAGTTTCTGCTCCATGTGATGTAACTGTCCAATGCATTCAACAAGGTGTTAGTAAAGCAATCCTGTTTTAGTAATTTATGATATGACTAATTGATCCTACATAAATTTGAGAGCAACTACTAGTGCATTATATACAATTACCGTGCCAGAGAACTCATCAAAGTGCTTCTTCATAAGTTCCTCGACCACAGCACTATCATTCTCTAAGAGAATCCTCAAATCATCATCAATCTGAAAGCATAAGATAAAAGTAGCAACTTTCCATCAATCGGATATTTTATTGCATGACTTGTTGTAAATCACTATATTGTTGTTCATGGTGGACAATAATATATTGAGTATAGAAATATATGCTTATATACATATATATGTACACACAAACACACACACACTTGACAACACAAACAGGGACAAGCCCTTGAGCAAGAGTTACTAATCATATAGGCATTTTTTTATGAGACATTGGAACAAGATGACTCATATGTTTCTCGGTGAGTGATAGTATTTCTCATTTTGTCATTCAAAGTAACATATCTGATATATAGTTTTAACAATGCAGTGCCTTATAAACTGATTATGCAAAGATATGAATATATATTCAAGTATTTGATTGTAATAAAAGCTAAAAGAAATGTGTCCACTAAATCAGTGTAGTACTCGGAATCAAGACAATTGTGAAAATGAATAGTGATATATTGAAGATAAATGGAGGACAGTTACCTCTACATCTCTACTTATTTCGCCAGCTTCAGTATCAGAATTCATAGACGATACATTCTCCAGATTCTTTGCATAACTAAGCCCACAGGCATGGCAAATAGACTGGACAATGAGCACAGTAGAGGAAAGAGAAGTTAGGCTTTGTAAATGGTACTCTCTAGTCAACAAATAATAATAACATATTCAACTGAACTTATGCACTCTACATCTCTACCATTAAATTCATGATAGGGTATTACACAGTGAACCAGAGAATGTCTAGAAAATGAGTGCAGTGTCATAAATCATCTGGCTAGACCAAAAAAAGGATTAAACGGTTATATTAACAGTAGCAGTGCGTAAATTATGAAACGATCTCTTCCCTATGCTTCAAAATCTTAAATGTGCTTCAATAAAAACTTCAGTGATGAGATATGCTAACCATTCACAGAGCTCATGGCATCCTAATTCATTAGACGAATGGAAGCCACATTGCAAAGTCAAACAAAGCAAAACATGCAATAAATATACCATGAAAGCAATATATACCATAGAGGAACATACATTTTGGTTTTATATGAAAACATGTTAATGGTGGTAGAAGACTCTCTGTTTCCGCGATGTAAGACTTTGAAAATGACCAACGTAAGAACTTCTATGATTAAGAAGCAACATTTTTTATTTTTTGAAACCATCGTAAATGAAATCAACTTAGTGTAAACCAAGGTTGTAAAAGGCGGTAATCGGGTCCGAGTCGGTCAGGCACCGACTCACGATTAATCGGTGCGGCGGTGATTAATCGGTGATAAATCGGAAATAAATCGGTTTTTAAAATTTAATATAATATATTTCTAAATATTATTTATAAATACTCCAAACATATATAAAAAGATATTTAAACATAGTTATATCTCCATCATGTATATATCTTAATAACATAATAAAAGTTTAATAATTATAAGATCATAATACATAAATATCCTTATAAAATATAAATAAAAAAGCAAAATTTTTGAATTAACATTTATTCAGTTCTTTAACAATAATAATTAACATAAACAAAATGAGGTATAAAGTCATATTTTCTTTTATTAAAATCCAACTTTTATTTTGAATTATAAAAAAAAAAAAAAAAAAAAAAACCGATTTTTAACTGATTTTTGACCGATTTTTGCCACGGAGTTTGACCCGCCTTAAAGGTTTGACCGCCTCAGACCGCCTCGAACCGCCTCAGACCGCCTAAAACCGCCTCACAGGCAAAAAACCGATTTTTCAAACCTTTACACTAAAATCGTAAAGGTTTTGGACCGCCTCGGCCGAGTCGGCCGATTAATCGACCGCCTCGGCCGATTTTTAGAACACTGGTGTAAACCAACATAAGTGAAATCGGAAAGAGAGCAGCACGAAAAGCATTAGGTCAACTAAAGGTTACTACCATATTTTCCTCCTCCCTAGGTTATTAACTACATGAGAGACTTTCTGCCCCGTCAGTTATATCTACACGGAAACATCATATCTGTAACAAGGAAAAAAACGACATTGTCACAACCTTGGTCCCATCAGGAGCACTAGTTGTTTGGCAATGGCTGCATTTCTTCACAACATCATTGGACGATTCCTTTTCTGGTAAAGCCACATTCATATGTTCACCTTCTGAATCCTGTATATAAGAAGGCAAAGGAAGAATGTCACATGAATTTACACAAACACAATCTCAAGAAATTATGCATTCATACAACTGTTGATATGATAGAGTTCATGACATGAAAGAATGCAGCATGGCTTAGAAACTACCACTTGAAACTTCAAACTTCATCACTAAACTCACCACCAAATAAAGTAGCATTTAGAGATGCTCACCGAAAATGCAGGTAAGACTTTGAGCCTCTTGTGAGGGTGTTGAGGCTGATCAGCCTTGCATGTTGAGGCATCCAAGCCTAAAAGGGTGTCTTTGCATCTCAAAGATGATTGTAATCGACAAAAGGAAATAACAGGATCTATCATCTGGATAAATAAACATTTAAAGACACAGAAAGAAGGGGATAAGAAAGTTAAACAATACAATTTGCAACAAACTAATGAATATATACTTTTTTTCCAGTTTTAAGCTTCATGCACAGCCCAGTGCACGAAATCACACAGTTACTCTAATAACAAGTTTGGCAAAACAATATGCTCTTAGCAGTAATCTCCTATCAGAAGGAAAGATAAAGCATATTTCATGATTACCTCATCCACCTCCTGAGTAAGAGTAAAAACCCCCTGCCGAACCAGTATTTTCAATCGTTCCTTCTTGAAATCTGAAAGTAGAGCTCCTATTCCAGTAGAAAACAATGGAGCAGAACCCTTAATACCAATATATTTTTTGTTTCTGCAACCACTCTCAGTTGACGCCTTTTCTCTGACCACATCATGAAGGTTTCCGGCTAAGCGAGTAACTGGATGAGGAAAAGGAAAAAGACATTCATCTTGAGACAGTAATTGTGCAACCTCACTTGCATAGTAACCAAAGAAGTCTGGTCCAACATTAATACTTTCCCCAGAAGCAGTTAGATCCCGTGAATTTTCTGACATAACAAATCTGCAGAAGAAGATAGTGAAAACTTTTATACTAATTGGTGATATCCAAAATAATCACCACGAATAGGAAGTTCACCCCTTAGAATACTCCAGTTACGATTACAAAAAATGCAAATTAGCAGTTTACATGAACAGTCAATGGCCATGCCCATTAAGCAACCCCATGCGAAAATACCCATACATTAGTATTTGCTGCCCATGAATGATAACATTCAAGAACCAGTACATAGTGAACAATAAATCTTAATTATAGTCAAAATAAACAGTGCATTCTGCAAGGATAAAGGATTGGCAACAAGGGTGTTATAGTGCATGTAGATTCTTATCGAACACATGCATCATTTGATGATATCATGTATTTCCAAACCTATTTTCGAAATTGAGCTTGGTATTTGCATTCCCGCAGTACCAATCATTCATTATGATACTGAATATTCTACAAATATCCCTCATTGACTAGAACAGAACAACATCGACAGCATCTAAAGATAAAAATATCCATCACCGACCCCCCCCCCCCCCCCCCCCCCCCCCCAAAAAAAGGGTAAAACTAAATTCAGATGAATTTAAAATGTAACAACAAATATAAACTAAAACTGAAAGAGGCTAGAGAAATCATGATGTAGATTAAAGACCGATTGAACCGCAGTGAAGAAAATGAAAAATAAAATAAATTAATTAAAAGGGAATTATAATAATCCAAATACTAAGAAACAAAATGTACATAAAAATTGAATTCTAGCTAAGGTTATAGTAAAAACAAAAGCTGAAATTGAGGGAAGAGGAACCCTAGAGCAACAGGATTCCTGTAATTTACCGTAGGACGTTTGGGGAAAATGAAAGAGATTGAAAAACTTTCTGAGTAGACAGACGGAAGGAGGGGAAATCACGTCGTCGAATTCTCCGCCTTCAGCTTTTCAACACCACATCAAAAAAAATGAATCAGTTTCAGTGGCACTGCATTATTGGTGGTGAGGCGGTTTCCGGTAGAGGACGTTTCTCTCAGGCGAGTGCAGTCAGTAGCTTAAGAGGAAGTTATGGGTGAGCTATATTCAATTAATTAATTAATTAATTATAAATATTGTGAATTAATTAATGAATATTGATTTTGTTGTTATTTGCATCTGATGGGCCTGGTGGTGGTTGGGCTTTGCACTGATGGGCTCTGAGTAATTAAAATTGAAATAAGTTTCAAGGAGGTGTGATTGTTACATTTTTACATTAATTAATAACCAATGATGAAAATTCAATTTAGGTAGCCCCCAAAAAATAGTGGAGAATCGTTATCAGTATGAATAAAATATGTGGGGTGGCCTTTAAAAACGGCGGTCAACAAACGAACAACCGAGAAAACATCAACTGTATTTGCAAATATAATAATATAAAAACCCCACCACCCCATACTATTTTCTTCATTCTTGAGCGTTGCAGTTGCAGTCTTTCTCTATCTAACCCATAAGAGAATTGCTGCAAATACAAACAAGAATCAACAATTAAATAAAACAATAATCTAAATTCATAATCACTAAATAAAGTTCAAAAATAAAAACAACAAAATGGCACGCCAAGTGATTGCTCTCGCCCTCATCTTCGCCGCCGTTGTCGCGGTGGTTTCCGCCCAGTCTCCTTCCGGCGCCCCCGCCAATGCCCCATCAAAGTCGGCCTACGCCCCCACCTCCGCCCCAACCGCAGTACCCGTCGCATCTCCCACAATCGCCGCCGTCCCAGCCTCAGAAGGTCCTGTCGACTCCGCCACCTCCCCCGCCGCCGCCTCCCCGGAGGAGGAGCCCTCATCTCCGCCTTCCCCCGGAAGCGAGGCTAGCTCCCCTGACTTCGCCCCGGCTGATGCACCCACCCCCGTTGGTGCACCTACCCCCGCCGCCGCTGACGTACCCGCCCCTGCTGCTGATGCACCCAAAAATGGTGCGGCAGCTTTGAGAGTTTCCGCCGCCGTGGGCACTGTCGCCGCCGCTGGATTCTTCTTCTTTTAAGTTTTTTATTTTATTTAATTATCTCTTTGATATGCTATTGTGATGATTTATTTGATTCGTTATAAATGTTAAATGTGTTTGTTCATCAGTGTTCTTCGATGGTAATTAATCAAAGTTAATTATATAATACATTTATACATTCGAAAAATCTGAAAAACATTCGAAATCAAAATACTAGTCAATAAACCTTAGAAAGCTTGTACATGATAGGAAGAAATTAAATAGAGAATTAATTAATTACCAAATGTAGAAGTTGCTTGTATTTTGAGAGTACTGTGGAGACTCTAATTTTGTGGACAAGCATGCATGCCACCTGGCCTTACTTCCCATTTGATCTCGATAGTTGATGACTATTTTCAACCCTAGCATCCAGGTTAATACGCACCGTCAGATTTCAATTCGATGATGAATATTGAATTGGGAATTGTTGAATTTGGTAAGGGCACTCAAGTCATTGCACAGATAATCAGGATATAAATAATTGGTGGGCCCATTCAACTCCAACCCAAACCAAACTACGTACTAAAAAACCTTACTAGAAGTCCTGTCGAGCTGCAACACCTAAACCGCCATAGATGTAATACAGTAGACATGGCCCGGCGGGTCCGCGTCCGGACCGCATTTTCAAATTTTGTCCAAAATTGATATCTGATATGCCTAATTGGGCCAACCCAATGGGCCTACAATTTCTTTACCTACTGGGCTACGAGCCCAATATCGAAGACTAATATCACCGAGGCCCAAACACCTTCAAGTAAGGTTTGGGCCCAACAAAGCAAACACAACCCAATAAACGACATATAAATAGATGTTTTACTCATTTTATTAAGGTACGTCCTATTAACTGAGCAATACTATAATACGTATTCTCTGGACTATTTCTATGATCAGCACGTCTGACTTGAGCGTCGGAGGGGTTTCCGCCGGATCAACCCCCGGCTTAGTTCATGTGTTCTATGATCGCAGGTACCTCAGGATCATCAAGTTGTCAAGCTACTGATCTGCTTTGCTCTCCCAGCTCGTTTTTTACACCACCCCAGGTGAGCTAGTAATTAGCATCATCATTTTGGCGCCGTCTGTGGGAACGATGCAAACCAGATCACGTAGCCAACAAGATCCTCCTGAGGCGTCTGCTCGGAGAGAAAATGACACAGCT
>NW_012192868.1:660065-691300 GCF_000504015.1 Erythranthe guttata | reverse complement strand
TTGTAGGGATTGATGCAGATTTTGATGGACCATCAAAAGACCGGCCACTGTAGCCTTAACTCCTGAGAGGGCTCAAAGACGCAGTAGCCTCCTCCCGTTATCTTTTCTCGGAGAGGAAATGGGTGATCCCCGTCGGAACCCACCACTCGCCGATCCACCACTCCCTGCTCCTCGAATGGTTCAAATAACCGAGGATGCGCTTCAACGCATGATAGCAGAAGCTTCAACTCGCGCTGCCACAGAGGCCGAGACCCAATATATCGCCGCGATGGGAGCAAATGCTCCCAACGCGATACCAGCACCTGCTCCACATGTGGAGCCACCTATGGCACCACCGCCATCGACTCCCTAGGGGCTTACATCTGCCCCCAAAATATTTCGCTCGCCAAGGGTTATCAACTCCCTGGGGGTATACAGTGCCCCCAAAACATTTCGCTCGCCAAGGGTTATCGACTCCCTGGGGGCTTACGTCTGCCCCTAAAATATTTTGTTCGCCAAGGGTTATCGACTCCCTGGGGGTTCACAGTGCCCCCAAAACATTTCATTCGCCATGGGTCATCAACTTCTACTTGCTCCTCTAACGGTTCAGATAACCGAGGAGGCCCTTCAACTTATGATTACGGAAGATTCTTCCCGCGTTGCTACTGAAGCAGTAGCACAACACATCGCCACAACGGAAACCAACGCTCCTCCTGTGGCTCCACCCATAGCACAACCTCAGAACAACAACCAACTTGCCACGTGCAGGTTCAGGTTTGACATGTCTCAGGACGTCGTGACCGAGATCCCCTTCTAGACCCCCTCGTGATGATCCTCGAGGCTATCTTCAAGATGACACTTGAGGTCGCGCCCCAGATCCACTTCGAAACCTTCAGCAAGACCCTCATCAACCAGCTCCACCTCACATGGTTCAGATAACCAAAGAGGATATTCGACATATGATCGACTAGGCCATTCAGATGTCAACTACATCTGATGTCATACTTCGAATACATCAGATGTCCTACTTCAACTACATCTGATGTCATACCTAAGGTACATCAGATGTCCTACTTCAGCTACATCTGCTGTCATACCTCAGGTACATCAGATGTCAACTACATCTGATGTCATACTTCGAGTACATCAGATGTCTTACTTCAACTACATCTGATGTCATACCTAAGGTACATCAGATGTCCTACTTCAGCTACATCTGCTGTCATACCTCAGGTACATCAGATGTCAACTACATCTGATGTCATACTTCGGATACATCAGATGTCCTACTTCAACCACATCTGATGTCATACCTAAGGTACATCAGATGTCCTACTTCAACTACATCTGATGTCATACCTCAGGTAGGGGTGTAAACGAGCCGAGCTCGAGCCGAGCTCGCCTCTTTTGGCTGGCTCGAGCTCGAGCTCGAGTTTATTTTGTTGAGCTCGAGCTCGAGCTCGCGAGCTCCTCTTTTTTTGGCTCGAGCTCGAGCTCGTGTCAGTTGTGTCGAGCTCGAGCTCGAGCTCGAGCTCGAGCTCGAGCCCATTGTCTTTTTTTTTTTTTTTTTAAATATTTTTTTAATTATTATTTTATTATTAAAAATTATTTAAAAAAATAAAAAATAAAAACTAAATTGTAATTATATATATTTTTAATATTTGTATTTATTTCTATAATATTTTACATTATTATACATTATTTAAATAAAAATAACATATAAAAAATAAAATAAAAAATAATAAATCCGGCTCGCGAGCCGGCTCGCGAGCTCATGAACAACTGAAAACCGGCTCGAGCTCGGCTCATCAGAAAGCTCGAGCTCGCGAGCTCGAGCTCGAGCTCGAAAATCTCGAGTTCGAGTTCGAGCTTTTTACGAGCCGGCTCTTCGAGCTCACGAGTCGGCTCGGCTCGTTTACACCCCTAACCTCAGGTTCATCAGATGTCATGCTTCAGCTACATCTGATGTCATACCTCAGGTACATCAGATGTCAACTACATCTAATGTCACACTTCAGGTACATCAGATGTCAACTACATCTGATGTCATACTTCGAGTACATCAGATGTCCTACTTCAACTACATCTGATGTCATACCTCAGGTACCTCAGATGTCATGCTTCAGATACATCAGATGTCATACATCAGGTACATCAGATGTCAACTACATCTGATGTCATACTTCGAGTACATCAGATGTCCCACTTCAACTACATCTGATGTCATACCTAAGGTACATCAGATGTCCTACTTCAGCTACATCTGATGTCATACCTCAGGTACATCAGATGTCATGCTTCAGCTACATCTGATGTCATACCTCAGGTACATCAGATGTCAGCTACATCTGATATCATACCTCAGGTACATCAGATGTCAACTACTTCTGATGTCATACTTCGAGTACATCAGATGTCCTACTTCAACTACATCTGATGTCATACCTCAGGTACATCAGATGTCATGCTTCAGCTACATCTGATGTCATACCTCAGGTACATCAGATGTCAACTACATCTGATGTCATACTTCGAGTACATCAGATGTCCTACTTCAACTACATCTGATGTCATACCTAAGGTACATCAGATGTCCTACTTCAGCTACATCTGCTGTCATACCTCAGGTACATCAGATGTCAACTACATCTGATGTCATACTTCGAGTACATCAGATGTCCTACTTCAACCACATCTGATGGCATACCTAAGGTACATCAGATGTCCTACTTCAGCTACATCTGCTGTCATACCTCAGGTACATCAGATGTCAACTACATCTGATGTCATACTTCGAGTACATCAGATGTCCTACTTCAACTACATCTGATGTCCTACCTCAGGTACATCACATGTCCTACTTCAACTACATCTGATGTCCTACCTCAGACACATCAGATGTCCTACTTCAACTACATCTGATGTCATACTTCAAGTACGACAGATGTCCTACTTCAACTACATATGATATCATACTTCAAGTACATCAGATGTCCTACTTCAACTACATCGGATGTCCTACTTCAAGTACATGAGATGTCTTATAGCCACGAGAAAACTCTCGAGTCGCTACTACGTCACAGCGGGACAACTCCCCCGACGCCTACACTTAGCCTCGAGACAGCTCTTGAGTCGTTACCACGTCGCAGCGGGACAACTTCCCCGACAATAATATTTAGCCTCAAGACAACTCTCGAGTCGATATAACATCTGGGCGATACAACTCCCCAGTTACTACTTACCCGTGTGACAACTCTCGCGCTTCAACTAAATTGTGGTGAAACATGTCTCAAAATGCTCGGCCCTACCACCTCGCGACGAGACAACTCGTTCGAGGCTACCACGCGCAAACGCGACCTCCGACGCCAGGCCTTGCGCTGCAATGCCGCGCACGCCCTTGCCGCCGCGCGCGCCCGCCGGCCTTGCGCCCCAACACCGCGCAGCGCGCCCCCTAGCCTTGCGCCTTTAGCGGGCGCTAGCGTCGTGCGCCCTCGCCGACGCGCGCTAGCGCCGCACGCCCTCGCCGACGCGTTCTAGCGCCGCGCGCCCTCGCCGATCGCCTTCGCCGACGTGCGCTAGCGCCGCGCGCCTATCCCTCGCGCATCATCGCCCTGTGCTCCCACGCCACGCGTACCATCCCCGCATCACGTAACTCCTCCTGAGCTGGGGGACTAACACACCCCAAGGGTTGGACATCCCATCCCCAAAGGCTGGGTATCCCCTCACCTCTCTACATCAATTTCAGCGTATAATCGCGGAAGCTTCAACTTGTGCTACCACTGAAGCAGTGGCACCATACATCGTCATAGCAGGAGCCAACGCTCCTCCTCGTGAGGCCCCACTGGGTCCTCAACATGATCAATTTCTACTTACTTCTCGAACGGTTCAGATAACCGAAAAAGACCTTCAGCGTATGATCACGGAAGATTCAACTCGTGCTGCCACTGAATCGGTGGCACCATATATCGCCAAGGTTGGGCATCTCACCCCAGTGGTTCGTGATCCCTTCATCCTAAATGGGGGGCTATCCCATCCTAAAGTTGGGTATCTCATCTCAAGGGTGGTACATCCACTTACCTTTCAACCCCAAGGGGTTTCACAATCTCATCAAGTGTTTCACGTCCCTACTTCAAAAAAACCAGAAAAAAATGGTCTGACGCGCACGCGCGAACCAATGGCACAACCCGTGCACATCCACCTCAGACCATAGGTCTCGAGCGCCTCATCCTACAGTGGGCAGTTATCCCCATCCTAAGGTTGGGCATCACCCTTACCTTTCAACCCCAAGTGGGTTCACATCACATCTCAACAGACGAGTATAATCTCCCTACTCAAAAAGTAGAACATCCCCAAGGGGGTGCACATCCCATCTCAATGAACGAGGATAATCTCCCTACTCAAAAAATAGAACATCCCCAAGGGGGCGCACATCTCATCTCAAGGAACGAGGATAATCTTCTTACTCAAAAAATAGAACATCCCCAAGGGGGTGCCCATCCCATCTCAAGGAACGAGGATAATCTCCCTACTAAAAAAAAAAATATAACATCCTCAAGGGGGTTCACATCTCAAGGAACGAGGATAATCTCCCTACTAAAAAAAAAAATATAACATCCTCAAGGGGGTTCACATCACATCGCAAGAGACGAGGATAATCTTCCTACTCAAAAAATAGAACATCCCCAAGGGGGTGAATATCAACCACCAAAAAAAAAAAAAAAAAAAAAAAAAAAAAAAAAAGAGAAGAAGATGAAGAAATAGAAGAAAAAAGAAGATGAAAAAAGAAGAAAATGAAAAAAGAGGAGAAGAAAAAAGAAGAAGAAAAAAGATAGAAGAAAAAATAAGAAGAAAAAAAAAAAAGAGGAAAGGAGGCGCGTATGCATAGCACGCGCGCGTGGCGTACACGCGCCAGACGCGCGCGCCTTCCCATGCACGCGCGCGCGCCCCCCAAGGCCACTTTGGAGCGCGCGCTCTCACCTAATTGGGCACAACTTTTGCTACTCTCCACCAAATTGCGCGTAGATTTCACCTCGCTTCACCAAATCGCGAGAGAATTTCAACGCGCTCCACCAAATTGCGCGAGTTCTTTAACGTACATACCAAATTGCGTTCGCTATCAAATGGAAAATAAATAAAAAATTTATTTCTCCACGCCATGCCAACGAATAAAGAAACACTACAACACCGATCTACTCTCAACACGATCCGGTACCCTTTTCGACGTGGCTCCCACATCGTCTCGAGAGTGGGGGGCTTGCGAGACAACTCCCAAGAGGAGCCAACTCGCTCAGTACTACCACCCGCAGCGAGATAACTCCCACGAGGAGCCAATTCCCTCGAGTCTACGAAACCATAGCGAGATAACAACCCGTTGCGAGGTAACTCCCACGAGGAGCCAACTCCCTCGGGTCTTATAACCATAGCGAGATAACTCCCACGAGGAGACCACTCGCCCGTCCCACAATTCGCAGCGAGACAACTCCCACGAGGAGCCAACTCGCTCGGTACTGCAACCCGCAACGAGACAACTCCCACAAGGAGACAACTCGCTCGGCCATACAACCCGTTTCGAGATAACTCCCACGGGGAGACAATTCGCTCAGAGCGACCTCAATCCGCTCGCTCCTCAGTCGCGCGCCATCCGATGCTCCTACAACTCCCTTGCGAGACAACTCCCACGAGGAGCCAACTCGCGCAGTTATACAACCCGCAGCGAGGCAACTCCCACGAGGAGCCAACTCGCTCGATACTACAAATCCGTTGCAAGGCAACTCCCACGTGCAACCACCTCACTCGATAAATATCACTCACCGCGAGACAACTCCCATGAGGAGACAACTCGCCCGAAATTCACTATATAATCACAAGCTCAAGTTAGCACGATTACAACTCTAGAAGCACTTAGAGACATTATGAGAATCTATATAGCCTGGCCAGCTTGATTACTCAAATTTATCTACTTGTTTTCGATGGGTCATTCATTAAAACGTGGCCACGGTCCAAACATACTTAAGACCCACGGGGTCTAACAAGGGGCACGACCCCCATAAAAAAAATCTTGAGAGTCTGATCCCCTCCTCAAGTACATCACGCACAAGGCTATATGTAAACACATATAAGCAACGCGTCAAAACATTGACAATGTCGAAAAATAACAACTCCCACGAGGAGAATACTAGCTCCGTGCTACTACATTATCGTGAGACAACATCCACGAGGACGTAACTCGATCAACTCGATTACCCTAGAGACAACTTCCACGAGGACGTAACTCGATCAACTCGATTACCCCATAGACAACTCCCACGAGGAGATTACTTGATCCGTGCTACTACATTATCGCGAGACAACTCCCACGAGGAGATAACTCGATCAACACTATTACCCCGCGACGAGACAACTCCCACGAGGAGATAATTCGCTACTACATCGTCGCGGGACAAAACCGACGACTCAATTAACTTACATCGCGACGACCTTGTCGCGCTATGCGCCAACGCACATTCACACCCCTCCGACACATGCTCCAACGCATTTTCGCATACCATTAGGCCATACGCCAACGATCGACTTCTACAATTTTTACTCTCGACACGATTTGAGAAGCCTCGACCCGAGCGGAAGTGCATGGCCCCCACATCGACTCGAGAGTGGGGGGCTTAATGATATGCCTAATTGGGCCAATCCAATGGGCCTACAATTTCTTTACCTACTGGGCTACGAGCCCAATATCGAAGACTAATATCACCGAGGCCCAAACACCTTCAAGTAAGGTTTGGGCCCAACAAAGCAAACACAACCCAATAAACGACATATAAATAGATGTTTTACTCATTTTATTAAGGTACGTCCTATTAACTGAGCAATACTATAATACGTATTCTCTGGACTATTTCTATGATCAGCACGTCTGACTTGAGCGTCGGAGGAGTTTCCGCCGGATCAACCCCCGGCTTAGTTCATGTGTTCTATGATCGCAGGTACCTCAGGATCATCAAGTTGTCAAGCTACTGATCTGCTTTGCTCTCCCAGCTCGTTTTTTACACCACCCCAGGTGAGCTAGTAATTAGCATCATCAATATCCATGTGATTCGAACTCGAGCTGCCAAACACCTGAAGATCATTCCAAACCACAAAGACAAGGCCAATATTTGTGAAATTACTTGCAAGAAATATATATAACCTTAAACAAACAGTATAAAATGATTATAATAAATAATGTTAAATAGATAGTTAATTATCATATTCATAATTTTTAAATAATTTTAATTAAATTATTAACAAATATAATATAATATAATAATTGAAAGGACTTGAGATTAATCCATTTAAATCATACGATTCGATTCTAATATTTGAATAAAATGTAAATGTAAAAAATGATTAAATCATATGATCTATAATTTAAGTCTTACGTGTTTTACAAATTAAACCAATTATTAAAAGAGAAATTACATCATAATATTTTGATTATACTAGTCATATATAATGTTATTTTGTAAAGTAAGAATATTAATTGAAATAAGATATAATTTATTTTGTTAAAATAAACATCATTTATATTTTTAAATAATCATCTTATGATAAAATACTCAATAATATTAATAAGTTCTTGTGAACAATTGAGGTTAATCGATTTAAATTAATTGAAATGAGTTATAATATATTTTTTTTAAATAAACATATTATTTTATTTTTCATTCGATTTTTTCACCTATAGATTGTAATAACATAAGTGAATTTGTAATAAGTCAACGCATTTGTTTATATATTGAATTGATTCAATGCTTTATATTTTTCACTAGTGGAGATTATATTGATATATCAATTAATAATAGATGTTTCATGAAGTATTGAACCGTGATTTTATATATATTTTTTAAAAGTTTCTTATATTGCATTTGTTAATTATTTAATTAAAATTATTTAATAATAATTAATATGATAAATTTTTCATAATTTCAAAAAAAAAAATCAAAATTCAATCTCTCTTTTAAATTAAATCGTAATTATTTATATTTTTCAAAATTAAATATATGCATTTGTTACTAGGGGAGATTTTTAATATTAATGATAATAAACATGACAATTAATAATTTATTAAACATTAGTTATAATTATTTTAGTATTCGTTATGGTTTTATATTTATAGTTAAGAGTAACATTACAGTAATTTACTTTGCTCGAGGTTAGTACTCACTACTCCACTCAGGCTACCCGGGTTCGAACCCCAAATGCACCATTTTTAATGTTTATAACATTAAAAATCCGGGTGGACCCAACGGGTCCACGGGTCGGGCCCTCGGGTCCCCCCGCTGTGTAGACCCGGCGGGTCTCGGGTCCGGAAAATCGGGACCCGAAACCGACCCGTACTGGTCCGGGTCCATGGTCAGCGGGCCGGGGCCGGGGCGGGGCAGCCTACGGGTCGGGTCCGGGTCAAACCCGGATGTACTAGTAGTAGCAGATCCAATTCCCTTAATTTTTTGGGTTCTCCGATCAACACCGTTTCCAATTGTCGATCTCTATCCTCTGCGGCGACGGTGGCGGCGCCTTGGTTGATGCTGCCACCAACCTATGAAGAGAGTGGTAACAGGTTTTTTAAGTATTTAGGAATGGGTGGTAAGGTGTCTCATAATTTCTACAACCTGGCAGATAACAAAGTTATGAGTGTGAGGAAAAGAAGCACTATCGCAATGAACATATTAAACCTACATTTAGAGAGATTGGCTGTTTTGGTTGGATCTTCACATGGTTGGCTAGCTTATTACAGGGCGCATTCAAACTTGGATCTGTTTCTGTACAATCCACTCTCTCATCGTCACGTAAAGCTCCCATCCGTCGAAACAATTCCTCTTGCCGAAGAGATTTTGAGAGACTGTTGGGGCAGACCACAAAAGGTCATCCTTTCATGCTCTCCGGATGAAGCCGACGACGACAACGACTGCCGTGCGATTTTGTGTTTTGGTCCAAGAGGTAACATGGCATTGTGCTGCCCCGGACAAAGTACTAAGTGGACTCCTTTCGGCTCTCACTTTCACGGAAACGAGAAACTCAACGAGTTTCATCGTGATGCTCGTATTGTACGGGCTTACGACGATTTCGTCTACTCCACCACGCAAAAGCAATTGTTCTGCATCACCCAATTCGCCGACATTGAAAGTTGGGATCTTGGTGACCCTACGTCTCCAGTCCACTGGAATTGGAAGATAGCCGGGGGACGACGTCATAGATGTTGCTACCGGTTGCAAGTACCTAGTATTCGCAGAGCATTCCAATCTGTTTCTTGTACGACGCCATATAATGAGACACATGTGCCCTGACGGTTCCCCTGTCGAGGTAGGTTACTACGAGAGGGGTGGTTTAGGGGATACAGTTCCTTACAAGGCTGTCGGTTTTGATGTTTATGAAATAGATAGAGAGAAAGGAGAGTTCATAAAGTACATGAATCGTACACTTGATGGTATGGCGTTCTTCATCGGTTCGACTGGACATGGTTTCGTGATTGAAGAAAAGGATGAAATGATCAAGCCCAATTCCATCTATTTCACCGACCCGGATAATCACACTCCGCCAAATTGGAATAAATATACAACGTGCGGTGGCCACGATCTAGGCATTTTTAATTACAAAAACAGGACTTTCTCCCCGCCCTACTATCCATGTGATATCCAGAAAGTCAAGAGAATTCAGCCAGCACCAATATGGTTTACTCCATCCCCATCCCCTGCTTCGAAATTTTAGCAACTTTTTTTTTTCGTCTTTTGGTTCTTTAGATTCATGCAGGTCTCGTTCCTTTTCTTTTTCGTTTTCGTTTTTTTCTCTTCTTTTATGTTCTAGACTCCTAACTTATTCCTACTTTGCTAAGAAGAAGAAGAAGAAGCAATTAGCAATTAGCAATTAGCAATATAGATCTCATAAACCATCACAATACGCAGTTCTTCAATTTGCAATTTGCTAACACAAAGCAATTAGCAATATAGACGTCAGAAATCATCACAAATTTGCAATTTGCTAACACAGGCAATTAGCAATATAGACGTCAGAAATCATCACAATACGACGTTCTTCAATTTGCTACAATTAAACCTAAAGCAGTGAATCAATTCCAATCTGTCAAACGTAAACAAATACCGAGAATACCGTATTTCGATCCCAGCAAAGACTTCTAGTGAGCATCAGCAAAGACTTCTAGTTACCATACTTCTGAAACTTCCACTCGCTGTTAGTTGCTGTAGAATTTAGTCGATGTTAGACATATAAACATTATTAAATGATATCAAGAAAAAGACCCTGTAATGATAAGCCGAAACTTTGATCCATGTTTGACTCATAAAAAAGCAATTCAACCCGCACAAATTTGTTAACAGCACAGTGGAATTAAGATGCCAATAATCACCATTAACACTAACTTTGTAGATCATAAATAGTTCAATCAACCAATGAGTTCGCTGTGTTGGTTCCCCCGTTAAAAACGCCTAATATTCCTTCTCACCATCATCTCCGTCGTCAAACTCGTTTTTTTTTTAAATCAAGAAATAGAAAAAAAAACTCCACATGTAAAACACAAATTCGTTAACAGCAATACACAGTGGAAGTAAGATGCCAATAATACCTATTAACACAACCATTAACACTAACTTTATAGATCATAAACAATTCAATCAACCAATGAGTTCGTTGTGTTGGTTCCCCTGTTAAAAACCCCTAATATTCCTCATTCTCATCATCTTCTCCGTTGTCAAACGCGTTTTTTTCAAATCAAGAAAAAGAAAAAATAACTCCACATATAAAACACAAATTCGTTAATAGTAATACACAGTGGAAGTAAGATGCCAATAATACCTATTAACACAACCATTAACACTAACTTTATAGATCATAAACAGTTCAATCAAACAATGAGTTCGCTGTGTTGGTTCCCCTGTTAAAAACCCCTAATATTCCTCATTCTCATCATCATCTCCGTCGTCAAACGCGTTTTTTTTTAAATCAAGAAAAAGAAAAAATAACTCCACATATAAAGACACAAAATCGTTAACAGCAATACACAATGAAAGTAAGATGCCAATAATACCTATTAACACAAACAACATAGATCTAAGCAGTTCAAAACACCATAAACCTGTTCAACAGACAATAAACCAAGAAAAAACCCTAAGATTTCTCATGCTCATCATCATCGGTTCCCCCATTAAAAACCCCTAATATTCTTCATGCTATTTATTTATTAATACAAAATAATCGAACAATTTTTATTTTTACTTACCCGAAATTTTTTGACATCCATTCTGATAAAGATGCAAGGACTTCTGGCGGCTGTTGGGATAAAAGTTCGCCGGCTTTTGATACCAAATCTGCAATCCATTCAGCCTTGTTGTGCTTCTCCTGGAAGTGCTGGCGCATATCCTTGTTCGATAGGAAAGGTATGTTACAGACGGGGCATCGAGGAGATTCATGATCTCGTAAACAGGCCGGACAAATATGATCGGGCGGGACATCGTCTACAACTTGACATGCTTCAAACTCTTCTCTAGCTTCAACTGATTCAGATTCATCTTCAGTTACAGAGTCTCCAGATACCTCAGATTCAGATTCATCTCCAGAATACTCTTCTTCTCCAGCAACGCAGATGGCTGCCGACGAGAGAAAAAAAATGATTTAAAATTCAGATCTATATATATATATATATATATATATATATAGCAGATAGTTATGAACTTGATACATTACGGGGAAAAAACACAGAAAAAAGAGTAAAATAAAAACGAGACGCTCATGATTTAATTCACAGCTGCTCCTGCGCAAGTCAGCATGAGCCAACACATACATAACATGGAATAAGAAAATAGAGCCACATATATAACGAATAAAACAAAGACTAGTGCCGGAAGCTTAGTGCCAGTCCCAGATCTTCGAATATAACAGATTAACGCAAAATAAAATAGTTAACGATCATTAGAGTCCTAATAATTGTTTGCATAACTAACAGACAGTCACCAACCCTCATTAGGAGAGTTGGTACCTAGCCTTTACCAATAGGGTAATGGTCTAGGGTTCGAGTCCCCCCCTCCCCTACTTCCCCTTGTAATGGACTTGAATTTACTCAAAAAAAAAAAAAAAAAAACTAACAGACAGTCTAAGCCGCTTAAGATCCCAACTATAAGATGTCTTTCACATCTACTATAAGATGTCTTCCACTTCCACCACTACTCCCATAGCCGCCCCCATACCATGAATAACTATCATCGTCGGGCCCACCATATACATTCACCCCCCTAAATCACCGGGGGATCGGCGTAAGTCGCAAACCCAAAACCGCGATACTTTCTTGTCCTTCATTATCACTGCAGGGTCTGTAATTAATCTCTCCATATTTACCAAAATGCTCAATAAATTGTGCTGACATAATAATAAATACTTGCGAAATATTAGGACTGATGTTGTCATATCGTTTCAAGATTCTGTAAGACATTTATACGTACAGCTGAATAAGAAAGACAACGTTTGCATGCAGGTATACGAGGAACTAAGCACAAGATACTTGATGAATCTTTTAAGCAATTTTTATTTTATTTTATTTTTCTACAGTGCCACTCATTTAGGCTGACTGAGCTTTTTGAACTTAAGCTCCAACTTCTGGTGATCCTGTAATTTTTTCATTCAACTCCCATCCTACATAACTTTAATCGCAGTTCACTAATTACTGGATTATATTAATCAGTTCGTAGCTACAATAACTGTCTATTGACCTTATTTGAACTGCAAAACTTTAAGCCAACATTAAAATTAAAAAAATATCGCCCACCGTGGGGCTCGAACCCACGACCACAAGGTTAAGAGCCTTGCGCTCTACCAACTGAGCTAGACGGGCTGTTTGTTTCATTCCTGATGTTAACGAATTTTGTCCCTAATCATTTCACACAGTCTCCGTAGAAGTGTACTCGTTTAGCCCAATAAGTAATCACACAGTCGAATAATAGTTGGCCCAGCCCACCTAGGTCAGATTAATCATTAATGCTCGAATGCTTAAAACGTCACCGTATCGCATTGTCCGTGGCTCAAAATCAATCACATTTCACTCACAGCTTATGTATGGCATTCGGATTGCCCTCACATATCCAGCACCACCATTACCTACAAACTCTGAAACCTGAAAATATCCACCATATTCAATCACAAAGATCAATTATTCAATTACCCTTCTCTTTGCAAAGGTATGATTTCATCATCCATTGTTATTCTAAGATGAAACGTATATGTCGGAATACTCAATCTTGAACTGCTTTTGCTTCCATCTTTAAATTATCCGGTGCACAATATGCAAGCTCCGACCATTTCAAGTGAATCTCTGCACTCTTGTGTAATACCCCACTTGGATTTAGGATTACATTCTTTTAAATGGGTAAAGAGAAAGAAAAGATTTAATCTTTTTCATAATTCCTGCCATGGTCTCTTGTTGAGATGTAGGTTTTCATCATGCCCTAGTGGCACCATTAATCTCGTTCCTAAGACAAAGAAACCTTCCCTAGGTGCTGCTTTTGCTCTTACATGGGCATTAGATGAACCCACAACCGGCAATGATGATTCTCCTATTCAAGAATCAGACCAATTAAATGACAACGATGGTGCAAATAATAAAGATGGTGGTGATGTGCAGAAACGAGGAATTTATCGGAGGCAAAAACTTCAAAACGGACGAATTGATGTTCGTGCACTAGCATTAAGATTGCATTCTGCCACAAATGCAGACGATGTGGAAACTATTCTCAAGGATATGGGAAATCTTCCTCTCCAGGTGTATTCCACCATTATTCGAGGTTTCGGCAAAGACAAGAAGGTTGACTCAGCGATGGCTCTCTTCGAGTGGCTCAAGAGAAAGAGCAACGAGGCCGATAGTCCGATTCAGCCCAATCTTTATATATACAACAGTCTTTTGGGAGCGCTGAAGCAAGCTGAAAGCTTTGATTTTGTTGATGATGTCATGAGTGACATGGCTGCAAAAGGGTTGCTTCCTAATGTCGTGACGTATAATACCTTGATGGGTATTTACATCGAGCACCGAAAAGAAGCCAAAGTTTTCGAACTCTTTGAAGAGATGCCGACCAAAGGTATATTTCCATCTCCGGCATCTTATTCGATTGTCTTGCTCGCTTATCGTAGACTCGAGGATGGATTTGGAGCTCTGACATTCTTTGTTGAGATAAGGGATAAATTTCAAAAGGGTGAAATTGGAAAAGATAATGACGGTGAAGAAGAAGAAGACTGGGTAGACGAGTTTGCGAAGCTAGAAAACTTCACTATTCGTATTTGCTACCAAGTGATGCGTCGTTGGCTTGTTAATAGCAAGAATTTAAGCACGGAAGTATTAAGACTTTTGAAAGAGATGGATAAGGCTGGATTACAGCCAGGTCACGAAGAACACGAGCGCCTAATATGGGCATGCACACGAGAAGAACATTACATTGTGGTTAAGGAATTGTACGCTAGGATAAGAGAAATGACAAGCACTGAAATAAGCTTATCAGTTTGCAATCACGTCATTTGGCTAATGGGAAAGGCAAAGAAATGGTGGGCAGCTTTGGAAATATACGAGGATTTATTGGATAAAGGGCCGAAACCAAATAACATGTCGTACGAATTGATCGTTTCACATTTCAGTATACTCTTGACCGCAGCTCGAAAAAAGGGTATTTGGAAATGGGGTGTAAGGCTGCTCAACAAAATGGAAGAGAAAGGCCTTAAACCAGGAAGTAGAGAGTGGAATGCCGTTCTTGTTGCTTGTTCAAAAGCTTCGGAAACTTCCGCAGCTATCGAGATATTCAAGAGAATGGTTGACCAAGGCGAAAAGCCCACAATCATTTCATATGGTGCATTGCTTAGTGCTCTCGAGAAAGGGAAACTGTACGATGAAGCCCTTCAAGTGTGGAAACACATGTTGAAAATGGGGCTGGAGCCTAATTTATACGCATACACAATCATGGCCTCGATTTACGCAGGTCAACAAAAATTCGATATCGTGGACTCGATTATCCAAGAAATGGTGACGGTCAATATCGAGCCGACAGTTGTTACATTCAACGCAATAATCAGCAGCTGCGGTCGGAGTAATCTTGGGAGTGTGGCGTACGAATATTTCCAGAGAATGAGAGTTTTGAATATTGCGCCGAACGAGGTTACTTATGATGTGTTGATTGAGGCTCTTGCTAGTGACGGTAAACCGAGGCTCGCTTATGAGCTGCACTTGAGGGCTAATAACGAGGGACTTGTGCTTTCGACTAAGGCTTATGATGCTGTTGTTGAATCTTCAGAAAGTTACGGTGCCACGATTGATGTCAGTGCTTTAGGGCCTCGGCCACCTGAGAGAAAGAAGAAAGTGCAGACGAGGAAAAAGTTGTCGGAGTTCTGTGATTTAGCTGATGTTCCTAGGAGAAGTAAACCATTCGACAGAAGTGAAATCTACAAGTCACAGAGTGAAGAAGATCCTAGGTAAATCTGTGTCCTTTTTTCATGAGATATGGTTTGACTATATGTAATTACTTTGCTGCTTAGATTAAGGCAAACATGTCTTTTGATTCAAGATTGTCCACTAGAAAATTGTTGGATGTGTAATTTGTATTGATTATCAAGAAAGTGAATTACCAGGCATGGATTTTGAAGCACAAAATATGAGGCTGATTATTGCATTTGCATTTCAGAACTAAAAAAGTGAGCAAATGAACACGAAAATAAACGTGTTAATGAGAAATTTCAACTCGTTCATTACAACACAAACGCACTTGTCCGACAAAAGAAATAGAATCATAGTTCTAACACGAGAGATGTATCAGTCTTACATATAATTAATCGTCTCACACAAACTCTTGAACGAAAACAGGAAAGATGAATCATGAGTACATAAATTGAATGGAAGAGGCATACGAATACTTCTATTCGATTTTCTTGGAGTCCTTGAGCTGTCCTCTCTTTCTAATAGCTAAGCAGAACTTGAGACGCCAAGCATCAATGGCCGACTCAGGCAAAGAATTAGCCAAAGCCCACAAAATAGAATGTGGCCAGTACGGAGTGCAACGTGGTTCATACCCAATCCAACGCAGTGCTGCACGAGCGTAACCGTCTGTTGACGGAACAAAGAAAGACGACCTTTTGATTGATGCCATTTTCGTAGCAACGTACAAAGGTACCTACACAAATATTGATCAATTAAACATATCACCTCTTATTCCATATTTTTCCAATTGCAGCAAAATGGTTCAAATTCAAACAAATTTGTTATGAATGCAGAATATTTACCTGACATTGCACATCAATCCCACTATTCTTGTACTCCACATACAGGCATCTTGAGAACTGATCAACATACCTGAAACGATTTCAATCAAAATAAACCCATCATCCTATAAATTAAACCTATTTTTTTTTTTTTAATGACAATTCAAATACCAAATAAAATAAAAATGAAATCTTGATAAAAAAAAAAAGTACTCACGCTTTGGTAGCAGCATAAACAGAGTAAAGTGGATCAGAAGGAATAACAATAGCAGCACCAGAACCAATATTAACAATAGCCCCCTTTTTCCTTTTCACCATGGCCGGCAAAACAGCCTGAGTGACTTTTGTGGTACCCTCGATATTAACCTTAATCAGATCAGACAACAGCTTTTCGTCCACTTCATGGAAGAATCTCGCATAAGGATACGACACGCCGACGTTATTAATCAAAAGCCCAACATCCAGACCTTCAATTGCTTCCTTAATCCTCGAAACGCCGTCGTCTAGGTCACCGGAGAAGTCCACCACCACATTTTTGATCTGGGTCGACCCGGATTTGGACTTGATTGATTCAGAGACCTCCTTCAGTTTGTCCGGGTTTCTTCCAACTAGGACTAAGTTGAGGCCTTTCCTTGCCAGCTGAAAAGCGAAGGCTTTTCCGATGCCGTCGGTGGGGCCGGTGATTAAAGCCCATGACCCGTATTTCTTGAGATTCTTTCCGGGTCGGATGAAATTGACGTAGACCCAAATAATGATCGAAAATGAGAGTTTGAGGAGGGATATGGAGCCGAGTGAGAGGAGGATGAGAATCCATGTGGGCTGAGATTTGAGCTGGTGGTAGATGCACTCCGCCATGTTTTGATGAATCTAAGATGTGCAAACGGGGTTTTTATATTATACACTTCCGAGTGGTGAAAACGTCGTCGTATTTTATTTTTATAGCTCTGTAAAATATTAATTTTTTGATACACAACCAAAACAAATGAGAATTGTTTTTTAATTTTTGTAAGTTGATTTATTGCGCACACATTCATTTATGAAGTTAATCTAGATTTATAGCATGTGGAAACAATAAAGTGGGCAATAATATTAGATGGTGAGAAGAAAACAGTTGGACAACATTTATTACTATGAAGGTTAGTTTGGAATTTTTTTTTCCGACGATACACCCGATGAAATGTAGCAGGTGATTATGAACCGTTGATCCACACGTAATCACACACATATACATGTTTATGTCAATATATGTGATTAGATGAAAGTTCACGAGGTGTAGCATTTCAGTAACGAAATTTTCTCACGAAAAAAAGGTGGTTGAAGAACATAGCCTGAAATTAGGCAACCGCTCTTTAAATTAGGTGATCCATAAATCGTGATTTCAGATTAATTTATCTTTTATTTATGAATACTTTTTATAACTAATCTCTAATTCTTGACTTCTGTAACTCTACTGGAAAAACAGTTTTGGACAATGCATGCATATTATCATGCATGCAATTTTTTATTTTTATTTTTATTTTTTTATTTGAGATATATTATGCTTTTATCTTTAATTTAATTTTGATAATGGGTAAATTACAAACACCCCCTGAGGTATGGTTGAATTACAAAAACACCCCTCTTGTTTGGATAATTACAACCACCCCCTCAACTCCTCAAATTTAGTAGAATCTTCGAGATTATATGGAATATTATCACTTTTGTAACCGTTTTATCCTATTCAAACTCTACATTATGAAGCAAGATGATCATAATATGTGATTTTTAGCTTGTATATATCTGTTTGTGGTGCATCGGAAACTGTATTTTTTACACAAAACGAGTACAAACTAGAGCACATTTCACGGAATCTAGATGAATATGTTGAATTTGGCACCATAAAGGTGGAGGTCTAAGAAAAATCATAGTTGTGGGGTAGATGTAATTATCCAAACAAGAGGGGGATTTTGTAATTTGACCATACCTCAGGGGTGTTTGTAATTTACCCTTTTGATAATAGACAAAATCATTATTATATTATAGATACAATGGGCCCGGCCCAAAATAGTAGGTGTACAGTCTTATCAGCTCTAAATAGCAGATCCAGTCTTATAAGTACCAATGGGTATTTAGATACAAACAAGCCCATAATATCAGCTCCAAATAAACACTGATTCCTGTCAAAGATAAAGAAACGACTCTAGTTGAAATTGGAGAAAACTTGATGGAAAGTACAGGAGAAGATACGGCGTATCTCTTGGGCCCCACAGATATGAACAGCGTAAACTGCAAAAAGGAGTAAAGCCGTAAAGGACTCCAGCAGGGACAGAACTGTAGAGCAGCAGTGGAAATCGTATACACACCGAGCTTTGTTCTCTAGGGTTTCGCCTCCAGAGATGCCAACCATGGGAACACACGAGGATGACAGCCGTACGTCGCCGCCGTTACCGGACCCACCGTCGGAGGACCAAAAGCTAGAGTTTCCGACCGCTGATCCGAGCAAGGATGATTTGATTGGAAGGATGGAAAATTTAGTGCTGAAATCCGATGCAGATCACGACGGCATTGGTAATGCTGATGGAAACAAGGACGGCGGCGCACTCGGAAGCACTGGATTTCTGCCGCTGCGGCCGTACGCCGGAGACTGCCCTCACTTCGTCCGAACTGGCACTTGTAAATTTGGACCGAGCTGTAGGTATAATCACCCAATCAAGAAGTTGCACCAGGTAGTTTACGAGTTTGCACTTTCCTTTGGCATTTCTTAAAACTCTAGTGTTGTTATTAAAATGTTTATTTACTTTTGTGTGTGTTTTATTGAAGCTTTCTGATGGAGGCTTTGAGTCTGGCATTTCTGGCGTGATTGAGTGCAAGGTAAATGATTTTTAACCTTTTATTTTGGCTGAAAAATTCAAGTTGAACACACCACACGGTTCTTTCTTACTTAGGTTTAGTGTTTTTACTGGTATGTACTTCTTTGCCTTAGTTTTGCTAAGGATTGGTTTGTGATATTTGATTCCTTAGTATGAAAGCTACTCTGTATGTATAACTTTAGTACTGAAATGCTACATATTATATGTCAATATGCAAAATGAGTTTGTCCTTTAGAATAATGGACAGGGTATTGTTCTTGTTGAAATATTAAATTGATGTCAATGCTTCGTCATTCTGCAACGTAATTACTACTAAAAAGTTATACTTAGTGATTACTGGGTCCGATGTTGCTGAACCCTATCTTTTCTTCCCATGTATTATCTCGCTCCATTGCAAATGAATATGCTTCGTTTTTTTTTGTCTTTGCAGTACTTCTCTACTGCAGAAGGGTGCAGGTATGGAAAATCTTGTAGGTATGTCCATCCTGGTGAAGAATCTGACGTTACACCTCAGCTGAACCAATTGGGTTTGCCAACACGTCTGGTAATGCCAAAAACTATATAATCTGTAATTGTTAGTTCGCCAAGGTTTCATGCTCTCATTCGTTCTGCTTACTTTGCTAAAAGTATTTGGATGTATGTTTTGATCTTGATTAGGGAGCGAAGGAGTGTCTATTCTACATACGCAATGGTTCATGTAGATATGGATCTCGTTGTGTATATAATCACCCTGAACCTGCTTCTGTAGAAGGCTATATACATCAAAATCCAATGGATGGAAAATTTGTTAAACAAGTAGGTGATCTTTCAGAAAATCGCAATGTTGGTTATATGCATCTATCAGGGGCATCAGAAGCATATCAAGCACCCAGGTCTTTGAACAAGTTATCTGGCAATATTGACGCGTATTTGGGTAACCTCATATCTCCTCAGTGGGTGGATAAACAACCAAAATGGAATGGCTATCAGGTACTTACAAGTTTTGTTTGAATCAGATCTCTCATTTCATTTTAAATTCCCTGCCGTTAATACTATTGAATCATTTTATGTATGCAATGTATTCTTCAGAAAAATCAATTGACATGACACAGTGCCAGTATTAACACATCTGATGCATTAATCTTGATTTACTCAGGCCTCAAGCTATTTGCCTCGAACTGGGAATTCTTACTCAGCCCCAATCACCGATGGTTCTCTTAGGAAGGTAGATATCTCTGTGGATATTGATGAGTTCCCTGAACGACCAGGTCAGCCTGAATGTGATTTCTTCATGAAAACGGGAGATTGCAAGTTCAAACTCACATGTCGGTTTCACCACCCCAAAAACAGGGCATGTAGGCCAGGTGAATGCGTTCTTAATGAGAATGGTCTGCCACTGAGACCTGTAAGCTAACATTTTTTCTTCTGTTGCATCTAGAATTTCTTTCACAACTATTGCTCTCTCTTTCTTTCATAGCTAAGTTAACCATATTGCAATTAAAACATCTGAAATTGCTTCTGTTTTTTTTGTCTATTTCACTAATCTATTTGTATTATTTTCCTCATTCTGCTATTATTGTTGTGCAGGGTAGAAGTGTTTGTCGGCATTATGAGCGCCATGGTCTTTGCAAGTTTGGTCGTGCATGCATGTTTGACCACCCAGCAAGCCATAGTTTGTCAACATATCCTGTCTGGAGTTCTGTAAAGACTGATTCTGGTGGCGGCAATTGTGGCGGCTGGGCTGATTAGTTGCACATTGCCAGGTTGTCATTTTGTTTTGTCTATCTAGGAAGCATTTTGGATAGCT
The DNA here is from genome assembly GCF_000504015.1 of Erythranthe guttata. Next base: position 670,417 of record NW_012192868.1, on the reverse strand, counting down.
AGAATTCTAGTTTATTAATTATATAAGCTCATTGGTGACCTAGATTCTGTCAAAAATACTCAAATTAATAGGGCTTCTTTTTGTCGATGCTTTTGTCTATTGTGAGGAAATCATCAAATTGCAACTGCTAGGGTGATGTTTAGTAAGAGAAACCTAAACGTGCATCGAGAAACAGAGAGGGATAACTTAAATCATTGTCTTGATGTGATTATTCTATTTTACCGTTTCATAGTTTCTTGTATGTGGTCTAAATCATCATCCTAAAAGTAGTTGTTGAAAATAGTAGGCAGTGCAATTTAAAATGCTTTTGGCAATTTCCCCAACAATACACTTGTAGGGTAGAAATATAGAAATCTCTTTGTACTTGTTTCACACATACATTTACAAAAGCGAGGAGAAATTTCAAATTGTCTGTAATCTGAATCCGCCCGCTTTGAACTCTACATCTCTTCACACCATCTTTCCGATTTCACTGCTCCCACCAACTTTTAGAAACAGCAAAGCCACTTTTTCTGCATCAGTGTAAAAGGCAGAGCCGTTAACAAAATACCGAAAAGAAAGAAGGAAAAAAATTGTACTGAAAAAGTAAGTTTAGTTGAATTGGTTGAGAGTTAGCTAACCTTGTTCGGGAACTCATTAGATTGGTTTTGCTGAGGCTCGTTTTCACTAGTTGGCGGTGGTGCAGCATTTGCTGCAGTGCCTTTAGCTTTCTTTTCATCTCTGGCCTTAGCAAAGATGACTGTAAATCCATCAGCTGAGGCTGGATTATTGACGTCCCACTCACCAAATTTCGGCAGTGGCCGACCTTTCTCGTGCTGCATACAACAATTTATCTTAAATCCTTAAAAAGAAAAAATTCAATGGCGAACTTATTGTTGAAATAAAACAAAATCTTATATCTACCTATGTATTTGCTTTAGTTTTAACATTTTTCTGGATTAGTCTATATATCAAATAATTCTTGCTAATTATGTTTGTATAAAAGTCGAACGAAGTATACCATTTCGTTCCATGTTTAGTGAGAAAAATGTAGAATGGTGAACAGGTTGAAAGATAAAGAGTATGATTGAAGTGAAAAATAAGATTCTTCCTCCCCCAGGGGGCTTTGGGTATTACAAAATTCGACTAATCTTCTGAAAATTTCAGAAACACAATAACCCTCGTTCGGTTTGATTGTGCATACAAATTGAACTTGCGGCAAGCAAAGCTTAAATCTTAGCTATTGCCTATATAAATGAAAACTGTGCGTACTAGAATAATTCATGATGGAACTCGGATATTCATGATGGTTACGACCTCTGTTTCATCTGGAATGCCTAATCAAAATCTCGAAAAAAAAAATATAATATATAATAATAAATGGGAGAAAGGGTCCAAATTAGAAGGGAAATTATTCTCATTTTGAGTCGTTGGCATTATTGCATTGTTGTTTCAATTTGATTTTGTTATTGTCAACAAATATATGCAACGGATATCTCATCAGACAATTATATATTATCCTTTGAGAGGGTTTGGAGGGGATAAACCAAAATGGCATATTTTAATCTGTTTCAACGAAAAGTTTTTGAATCATAATCAAACGACAATTAGCAAAAAGAATTAAGATAACTGTAAAAATAAATCGGAAATGGAAATGAGAATTTAGGATGCAAAATGAAAAAAGAAGAAGAAAAAACTTACAGACGTCATGAAAGATCGCAGGTTTTGGCCTCAGATGAAAGAGACGACAAATGAATATCTTTTAGAGAGAGAGAGAGAGAGAGACAGAGAATTCAGAACGGGTCTTTAGGAGGGAGAGAGAAGCGCAACGAGCTAATTAATTTTTTTATTTTTTTTGTATAATTAATAAAGCTATTAATAGAGAACAAGAAGGTTTATCTATTGAGATTAATTAATGTCAACTGTTAATGTTAATAAAAGGAAGTTTTTTTTTTTTGATAAGAAATATAAAAGGAAGTTTGCTCCAACACAATGCACATTTGAAATTATAATATATACTATGGGTTCGACAATTATATTTGATACCTATTTTCGTAATTTACAAATAGCACCAATAATAATTAATTAATTAATTCAAACTCCATTTCATTTTCCTATTATATTATCATCACTGTTCTTCTTTCGTCACCTTCTTCACCATCAATGGCGACTGCGTTACTCCGGCGAGCGATATCCAGAGTGCCGGCATTGTCGCCGGCGATCTTCTCCCGTGCCCACGCGTCGGCGGCAGAAGCCCAACAAGTCGAGCCCAAGGCTAAATCCACCACCACCCCCAAAACCTTCCAAATCTACCGATGGAACCCTAACTCTCCCCAGAAGCCCGAGCTCCAGAATTACGAAATCGATCTAAAGGAGTGCGGCCCCATGATTCTCGACGCCCTAATCAAGATTAAAAACGAGATGGATCCAACCCTAACCTTCCGCCGCTCCTGCCGTGAAGGAATCTGCGGTTCGTGCGCTATGAACATCGACGGCCGTAACGGATTGGCCTGTCTGACGAAGATATCATCGGGTGGGCCCACGATGGTCACCCCTCTGCCGCACATGTTCGTGATAAAGGATTTGGTGGTGGATATGACGAATTTTTATAATCAGTACAAGTCGATTGAGCCGTGGCTGAAGAGGAAGAGCGAGCCTTCGTCTCCGGGGAAGGAGATTCTGCAGAGCAAGGAGGATAGGAAGAAGCTTGATGGTATGTATGAATGTATCCTCTGTGCCTGCTGTAGCACATCCTGCCCTAGCTACTGGTGGAATCCGAAGTCTTATTTGGGCCCTGCAGCTCTATTGCATGCCAATAGGTAATTCCTTTTTTTTCCGATTCTTCCTCTTTTTTTCGCAATGTTTAGGGTAAATTTTGTTTGTTATTGTGAGATAAGAACTGCAGTTGAAGTTGAGATATTTGTGTAGAATGTGGATATCGACCGTCATATTTGGTTTCTTTGAAATGGAAGCGATGAACTGACGTGGATTATTTGTCGGCCTAATTGCTTTGTTTGATGATTGTAAGAGCATTCTGAAAAGGGATTTTGCCCAAGTGTTATTATCGGCTTGTTGTTATTGTGCAGAAAATGGATCATTGTTTTGGTATATTTTTTCTTCATTTTCTTGATTGTGGTTTCCAATGTGAATGCAGATGGATAATGGACAGTCGTGATGAATATACCAAGGAGCGCCTTGATGCCGTAAATGACGAGTTCAAGCTGTACCGGTGCCACACCATTCTGAATTGTGCTAAAGCTTGCCCTAAGGGACTGAATCCAGGAATGCAGATTCAGAACATCAAGAAACTTGAGCTTACAAGTTAAAATTCCTCAAAATACACACGGACAAATGAATCCTGTGTGGGAATAATACCGTAATGTTTGCAAATTGGATCAATTTTCTACCTTAGTAAGTGATTGATTAGCACAGGGCGTGGAAAACGGCTCGCGAAGTAGAAGTAGAGGATTTAACAGTCATGAGATTAATCTTTCCCTTGTCATGCTTTTCACATGCTTGGATACTGTAACTTGCGAGGGAGCACGCTTTTTCGTGTTTTATACTTTACTTTGGATATTACGAGAGAGCAAAATGTTGCTGCATTTCACAAGGCTTATTAGATCCTCAGAGGAGTGTGTGTGTGTGCATACTTTCTGCATGCCTTACTCGAAACATTAGTGTGTACATTACTTAAAACATTAGTGTGTTTGGTATGACCTTGTTCTTATTCAATTTGATACTTCAAATGTCAATTCTTATTACCGACACGGTTTACATATGACCTCACACCATTTCTCGTATATATCAAATATGAATCATGTTCATATACATCCTACCGACATCTGTGGAACAATTTGGTGAGTGAAAGATCCTATACAACGCAAGTGCAAAATCAAGAATTTCTTCGCCAACCTGTTAGCTAATCAACAAACCCTTTGGGAACCCATTAAAACATGTTTCCTCCAAAAACAAAGTCAGCTCTGATGATGCTTGTTGTCTTAAACCAGCTTCTATCTAACGTTTTAGGGGCAAACACTCGAATTCCCCTTCTCGTAAATCCTAGGACTCTCCAAGAATCTCAGTACGTTACTGTAACAGGTGTTGTGCTGCTAAATTTAACTCTCATTTCTCGTGCCCTTATTCTATGTATTTTACAGCTATGCAATCTTAACATGCCTACCGGCAAAATGGTGGATCGTTGCAGGTTGTAATAATGACTGTGATATAGCTTGCTGTTATTGTGATATCACTAAGCAGCCGCCATTTTGCGTCCAGTGCTGCAAAGGGGACCCCTGAGACGCAGTTAATACTATATTTATTGTTTATGCTTTCTTGTGCGGAATTATTACATTCTTTCAATTTCAGTTATTTTCAGTTATTGATGGTGACTTTCAAAGATTGAAGAAAATGAAAAAAATGCAGATGAGACAAGGGACATGTTCATAAAGAGCTTAATTTTAATTTTTGCCAGATAGTAGTCGGACAAAAGTCTTACAGCACAAACATATAAAAGATGAGTGCAATGCAACAATCGAACATAGGAAAATCGCAAAAATCAGGATTCGTCTGCAAATGCTCGACCTTCTAATATATATTTTTTTTTATTAAATTTATGCTATTGTACATGTGAACATGAAACTATACCAACTACTAGGTTGGTTTTATAATAATAACCATTCAAAGTTCTTGCAAGACCCACCATTGCATAACGAAGAAGGGAAAAGTCCACACTCGGGCAATTAATTACCTGATTAAAGATGAGAAGCAGAAACCAATCACTTCCTCGTAAGTTGAAGAAAAACTGCAGCAGATGAGATTTGAACTCTAAGATCAGCAATATCAATATCGTGACCACCTTCGACCAAACCCCACCGATCAACCTGTAAATCTTCCTCTAGCCTAATCAATTCAATGGCCTGCTCAATATTCAAGATACCACGGAATATTCCAATAGCAATTAGCAAAGAGTGAGCAGATGAAGCAATAGCATCAATTGTAGCAAGTTCACAGTCATCTGTCTTCTTCAGAAGGTTCTCAACGGCCTTCACCAAGCCCTCGTCCTGCTTCCCACCAAAGAAGCTCGTGTACACCGCTGGCTTAAACCCAAATTCCGATTCCACCCATTTGATTAAAGGACTAAATTTCTCCACTTGCAGCTCTGCAAATTATTACACATACATCTTTAGAATCAGTATAACCTTCCATTTAACAAATCAACGTGAAAGTAATTTAGAAGGCGATTAGACGAGTTTTTATTAGCCGATGGGTCTGCAAACAATCTGAATGAATAACAAGTGCGTTCGTTCTTAGCAGCCTGCAAACACATTTATACTCACCAATCCTCCCAATAAGCAATTAAGATGTTTTACTTAAACCGATCTGAAAAGTAGCATAGAAGAAATACGAGAGATAAACGTACCTCTGAGATCCTTTGTTAAATCATTGTCTCTAGGAGCACGGCAAAATACAAGATCTTGATGGAATTTGTTCATCAAATGATCAATTATCTTTGGCCGAGTGACAGGTACTCTTTCTAAGGCGGTACATGCATGCTTCATCAGAGGCATCGTAAAGGGTCTAATTCCATCTGTTTCCTACAAATACAATAGCAACAATTTAATCACATAATCCCCTTTACAAGTCATACATCCAGTTCACTTTTGCAAGATGAGACTTAAGACTGAAATTCATCATAACATTAGCCTTATCACGAGAAACACATATAAAAAGAAAAACGGTAAAGAAATCAGCTTTCCAAGAGAAACATACATAAATAGGGTTCGCAGGAACGACCCTCTCCGTTCTGGATTCCGTAACAAAACCGACAAAACCGTTCCGGGACATGAAATTGTAATTTTATGATATCAAAATTGTTAAAAATCAATTTAGCGAGTAAGCTGGAAAATTTTGGGAATCTGAAACAGTTGATTTGAGCTTCTACAAATGTGATCTAGTTTTTAACTCGTCAGGGTAACTACAATTAGTACCACAAAATCAAAGATAAATCAAACCTAGTTAACCAATTAAGAAATTAAAAATTAAAAAAAAAAAACGCAGTGTAGCACGCACCTGATACTCCCACTCAGCAGCAATGGCTTTAGCAAGAGCTAAAGTAGGGCACTTAAGATTCCGCTTCGAAGGAGTTTTGAGAGTCCTGTAATCAAGCATTACGCTCCACCCATTCCCATCCTCGGCTTCTCTCGTTGTCACGTTCTTGTAGAATCGCCTCCCGACGATCGAACCGGTCATGAAAGACATCGGCATAGTCACGGACGAGGATGAAGACGACGTCGTTTTTGGACCTTTGATGTATACGCTGTCATCTCTATTCGAAGTTGCGGCGGGTTTCAGATCGTCGGAGGAAAAGGTGAACGACGACGGCTCTTGTTCCGCATTTCCAGATGCCGCCGCGACGCTGAGGTGGCGGCTGCTAGAGGTAAGACTTCTGAAGGCGGATGGAACCACGGTTTTAAGGGCTTTTCTCACCATCGGTGACGCCATTTTCGCGGTCGCTGTGTGTATGTGTGTGTGAGAGAGAGAGGGAGAGGGTGAGTGAGAGAGAAGACGGTGATTTTGGGCTTTCAAAGGCCCGAGCCCGACCCAAATTTAATTGGACAATAAATTTTATTGGATATCGAATACGGGCCAGGCCCACTACACCATATTGTTCACAACTAGTTACTAAATCTTAAAAAAAAAAAAAAAAATTATAACTACTCATATTAAGTGCAAATTGTAGTCTGTATAAAATAAACTACTAGATTTTAAGAATAATTATTTAGTCAACCATTTATTTTATATAATAGGCTTGGCCAACAAGTATATAACGTGTGTAGTTGACCAAATAAACGACCTTGTTCACCAAGCTATGAAACTAATTACAATTGAAAACATTGAATTCATTTTTGTTTCAATTCATCAGTATTTAAAGGTGCACATTACCAAACAAAAATTTCATTCTCATTCAGAATTTCAGCTCACATAACCAAAAAACAAAATGAAGAGAGAGGGTAGGCAACATGGTATGGTCCGAACCTATATCAAGCCCGGAAACCTAAACGGGCCCAGCTCAGCCCCAATTGCGGGCCAGTTCAGTAAAGTGTCAACCAAGCCAACGAACCACTCCAAGTTCACCGGCAAGTGCGCTCGGCCAATGTGCCGTCAATGCCACATCACACCGGCTCGTAAGTCCATGGACAAGGTGAAGGGGACTCAAAAGCTTCGTTCGTGGTCCGATTACAGATCCAACACTTGGACGGTCGTTGGTGGTGATGAACCCGGTTCGAAATACTCGTCTGGGTTTTCAGCGACGGGTCTTGTGGACTACTATTTGGGTAGCGACGACGACTTTCTATGTGAAGATGATTGATAAATGATATTGATTTGTATGAAGAGTCGCGATTCATTGAGATTGAAGCTATTGGTGCCGATTAAAATCGAAGGACTAAAACTATTATGATGATCATCAGGAATTCGTTTAGCAATTGGAGGATGGAGATGGAGATGAATATTATGGTGCTTTATATATATATATATATGTATTTTCCATTGAAGAGATGTCAACTTTATTTGTTCAAGTGCTAATTTCATATTGTTTTTATAAGCTAATGTTTTGTATAATTTATCATTTTTCATTATAATAATAAAAATAACACGTCAAGGTTATATATATGAGCGTACAAAATACTAAAATGAAAAAAAAAGGAATATATGTTTTGACATTAAATGCAAACAAACAATATAATAAAGACATGCAAATTTAGAGAGTATCTTTTGCAAAGAACTGATACTCGATTTCTCCCAAACCGCATTGGAACACTCGCGAAGAATGATTTGTTGTAAGCATCTGGATGGCCAATTCAGGACCCGGAACTCGTACCGGGTTCCTTACAACCCAAACCCGGCATCATTGAGAATCGTTCCTCACATCATCTTCTTCGCCAGCGGTTTTTACTTAAGAATTAATTCAGCTCTGAGCATCCATTTTAACTGTGTCGGAGGAACTATTTACTGCTATAAAAATTCAGGAAAAAAAAACAACTAGAGAATTCGTTAATGGCGTCGTGGAATTCAGTTAATCTGAAGGTGATTTACAATGTTTTGGGATGGATAGCTTTTGTGTGTTGGTCCATCAGTTTTCACCCGCAAGTTGTATTGAATTTCAGGAGGAAAAGGTTATTTTTCACACACTTTAATTTCTTCATTTCATTTTAGGGTTTTTGATTTGAATTGGATTGAATTGAATTGAATTATGGGGGGATGCAGTGTGGTGGGGCTGAATTTCGACTATGCAGTGTTGGGGTTTGTGAAGCAATTGGCTTATCTGGTTTACAATTCTTCACTTTTGTTTAGCCCTACTGTGCAGAACCAATATCACATCAAATATGGTTCTAATCAGGTCTTCATTATTCTACTCTGTTCTTCATTCACCTTCAATTCCACATTTATGCATTATTGTTTGGTTCAATTAGTATATAAGTTTGAAGAGTACTCAAAAATTTATCATTTTTGGGCGGTGAATATTGCAGATGTTGCCTGTTGCTCCAAATGATTTGGCTTTCTCCATACATGCTGTTTTATTGTCTGGTTTTACACTCTTCCAGATCGGAATTTACCACGTTAGTCTCTCTCTCTCTCTCTCTCACACACACACACACACACACACACACACACACACACACACAATTCCGCTAATCGGGGTTTTTTCGATTGGTTGACAGCGTGGAGGCCAGAAATTGTCGAAAACATCAATCTGCTTCGTGAGTATAGCAATGTTAGGAGCTGCAGTATGTGTGTTGATAGCTATACCAAAACATTCATGGTTTTGGCTAGTCTCCTGCTTCAAGTAACCATTTTTCTTCTTTCAATAATGACTACGGAAGCGTTTCCTTCATACTTACTTCAGACTGATGAAGTTGCTTCTAAAATCTTGAATCCTTGTAATTGCAGCACAATTCAGGTCATTATGACAGTCACCATGTACTTTCCTCAGGTACGTACGTACGTTCGTTCGCAGATGATCATTAGTTCTACCAAGATTTTCCAAGTCGAAATTTATTTAAATATAGGCCCTCCTCAACTTCAAACGGAAAACCACGAGCGGGTTTAGCGTTGGGAACATTTTACTCGATTTTCTTGGAGGAATAACTAGTGCTATTCAGATGGTGATGCAATCTATAGATCAGAGTGAGTGTTTCTAATATTTGTTTTAACCAAATATTACTAGGATTTTTCGCTAAAATATGAAAGTCAATTCTGTTTTCACAGATTCGTTGGAGAATTTATTCGGAAACATAGGGAAGACTTTGTTAGCTTTGGTATGCATTGGGCTTTTCCTTTAGAAAAAAAAGTCCTTAAATCTGGTTCTTCACTGATATTGAATTATAATCTAAAAGTGGCTAATGCTGCATTGGGCTTGGTGGTTTGATATTGTTGCGCAGGTGACTATATTTTTCGACATTGTTTTGCTGATTCAGCATTATTTGCTATATCCCTCCAAGAAGATAGCTCCTCCTAATTCTACTGTGGTAAGCTGCACAACCCCACTAGCCTATATTTAAATTTTCATTAAGGTAAATAATTATAGACTGTATTAATGCAGGTAAATGTGGAGCTAACTAAAGAAATTAACCAGTGCTGATGCCTTGTTACCTCTCCCAATTTTCTACTCTTGTATATTTTTGTTGTAATTTTTTATTTAATTTTTTTTTTGTAAACTATTTATGAAACTTAGTAGGCTCAGCTCAGCCCAGAGCGCGGCCCAGTTCGGTAATTTCATGATCTATATTTGCAATTTCTAGCTTTGAAATTGGGTTACGTTCAGGATCTAGTTACAGTGTGGTAATTTTCCGGGGTTCGGTACTAGAATATTTTAATGGTGCAAAAGGGGATCACTATTTCAAATCCCAACTTTTGCTTACTTGAATACCAAAAAAATAAAAAATAAATAATTAATTGTAAATTACTTTAATACCCTTAATGAAATTAAAACTAAAAAAATATTACAAATACTATTTTTCTTTCTTAAATACCAAATAATCAAAAACTCAAAAAACCATTTCCCTCCTTCTCCACCTCCTTCTTCTCCCTCCCCAAAAACCCTTCTAAAAAATCTTCCTCACAACAAACCCTTCTAAAAAATCTCACAACAAACCCTTCTAAAAAATATCAAAACTAAAGAAATTAAAACCTCACAAAACGTATAAAATTGAGTTATAAGACAATAATATGGTAGTATATATGAAAGGAGAACACATTAAGGTAAGTATCGATGTCTTTTTTGAGCTTCGAAGTTGATTTTGAAGTTTTTTTTTTTGAAACCCGTCGGAAATTTTCGATAACATCATGACTATTTTTTAATTAATTCTTAACCC
>NW_012192868.1:647380-659965 GCF_000504015.1 Erythranthe guttata | reverse complement strand
GGAAAATGGGCCAAATTTCGACAGGTAGGTGTGGAAACTCGGGTGTGCGGACCGGTACGAATTGAGTGGGTGTCTAAATCTTCTTCTGCGACACGTTGGTGTCGAAAATTGACCAAAAATCGACCTGTATGTGTCGAAAATTGCCGACGGGTTTCAAAAAAAAAAACTTCAAAATCGACTTCGAAGCTCAAAAAAGACATCGATACTTACCTTAATGGCTTCTCTTTCCACATATACTACCATATTATTGTCTTATAACTCCATTTTATAAGTTTTGTGAGGTTTTGATTTTTTGAATTTGGAGATGTTTTGGAGGATTTAAGAAGATGAAAAAGATAGGGTTTAATTGGGTTGTCGCGGCAGTTACGAGCACGTACGGTGGCGTTCGACGGCGGCGGCGTCGGCGGCGGCGGCGGCGGCGTCGGCGGCGGCGGCGGCGGTCAGGGTTGGAGAGGAGAAGAAATGGTGGAGGTTTTTTTTTTTAACAACAAAGGGTTTTTTTCTTTTTTTTTTATTTGGTTTTTGAATAGGTAATTTCTAATAAAATTTGATATAATTGATATTTTGTATGAAAGGGTGTTTTTGTAATTTTCTTTTTATTTTGGTTTTAAAGTAAGAAAAAACTTATAAATATGTACTCAATTGTGGTTTTCAACTAGGTAGTATTCAACTAAGCAAAAATTAGTATTCAAAATAGTTGCCCCCGGTGCAAAATACTAGTTTAAAATGATATAGTACTGTTGCATTTGGAAAATGGAATTAAGCCATTTTTTTATTTAAATTAAATTCCCCCAAAAAAGTGATGGTCCACTTGTATGCAATTATATGCAATATCAAGTTCGAAATTAAAAAGCGCATCTCAATAACAAAGTCGCTGTAAAGGAAAAGAAGGTTTAGTTCCACACTGGATAAGATTGTAGTGGATGTTACAGCAGAGGCGCCGCTCCCCCTATCTCTCTTTCCACGGTCCATCGCCTCACCAGATCCGACGTCGTTCTCTTCATATTTATTTTTCTTTTACCGCCCACTCTTCTCTCCGGTTCTCTCTCTATCCCTACTCTCCACTACTTGCCTTTAAATTATACAGAATCAAAACGACTTTTATTTTTGGTTTACAATTTTATAGAAATAGGACTCTGTAATCGGCGAATGAAATCATGATAAGCAGATTTTGTATATAAAAATTTTGTGAAATTTGATTTACCCGTGAAACGTTCTGAAGTTAGGAAAGCTAATAAATGCATTTTTGGGATATTATATTCATTGAATTTACGCATTTTGGTAATTTGTTATGCCTTTTTCTTGTTTGCTGGTTAATTAATTGGCCATTTTCTGTTTGTGTATATGCAAATTTTCTGAAATTTGATTTACTTGTGAAATTTCTGTTTTTAGGATTCTTTCTTGTAAATGAAGGTCCATGGATACTAGCCTGGATGCTGAGGTGCAGGGTACTTCTAAAGATGACGTCAGAGAGAAAGTTGATCCTACTTCACTAGTTGATGCTGATATGAATCAGATAAGTGAGGCACACAACCTCTCTTATGATGCTGACGTGGCCTTTGTCCATGAACAAACATCCGTCAGCCAAGAAGCTTCCTCTGCCGAGAAAGATGGTATGGACATGGATAGTGAGAGTACATACAGCTGCTTTAATTCCTCGTCTGACGAAAAAAGTATTGATAGTGTTGCTGCACATGAGTTAACCACACATAACAGTGACCATAATGGGTTAAACAAGGACCGTGAATACGAGAATCGGAGTTCAAAGACAAGCAGTAGTGACAATGATCATAGTCCCGGTACATCCTCGAACAACCAGCCTGCGTCTACGTTTGATGCACTGTCTGGATCTGTTCAAGTCGTAGAAGACGGAATTGGAGAGTATGTAGTGCCAAATCTTGGTGTGGAATTCGAAGCCGAGGAGCATGCGTACAAGTGTTACAACAGATATGCTCTCATGGAAGGTTTCAGCATCCGTAAAGATTTCGTGAATAGAAGTAAGGTTACGGGTTTTGTGGTATCGAGGAGGTACACTTGCCACAGGCAAGGGTATGGTTCTACCAAACGTGATGCGAATGTGAATAAACCCCGCCGAGAAACAAGAACCGGTTGCCTAGCTCATATGACCATTACACGCCAAACGAATGGCAAATATCGTGTCATCCATTTCGAGAGAAGGCACAATCACGAGCTTGTCACACCGTTCACCGCTCATTTATTACCCGCGCAGAAGAGAATATCCTTTGTCGAGACTGTTGAGGCCGAATCAGATGTTGCCACCTCAGTGCCAGATGGGGTGCCGAAATTGGGCATGGGTTTTGACTCGGAAGATCTTGCTTACGAGTTCTACAATGCATATGCTGCGCGAGTAGGTTTCAGTGTAAGGAAGGACTATGTTAACAGGAGTAAGGTAGATGGAGCTGTGGCTTCTAGAAGATACACTTGTTTCAGAGAAGGTTATAGGCAGAACGACAAGAGAGGTTCCAAAGTAAAAAGACCAAGGAAGGAAACGAGAGTTGGGTGCATGGCACAGTTGGTAATTTCACGTCAATCTGATGGCAGATACCGTATTACCCACTTTGAAGAACGCCATAATCACGAGCTTGTCCATGCATGTAAAGTACGCATGTTAAGGTCACAGAAGAGGTCTATGACAAATCAAAATGGAGAATCCAGTCCATATGGGGGTGCTGAAATGCAGCCCAAATCACTTGCTGAGTTGTTATTAACAGGCGTAGGAATCGAGGATGATTTTTATGATCCCATAGATCACGAGATGAGGCTTACATCTAAACGTGCGTACTATATGAAGCAAGAAGAAGCAGAAAGTTTGAACCTGTATTTACAGAGCAAGAAATTGAAGGATCCTTCATTTGTTTATTGTGTTCAACTTGATGTGGAAGAGGAAATGACTAATTTCTTTTGGGCTGATGAGAAAATGCTGGTGGACTATGGTGATTTTGGCGATGTGGTTTACTTTGATTCGACCTATCGTCTGAACAAAGATTGGCGGCCGTTGGTTCTGTTTTTTGGAATAAATAATCACAAGCAGATTCTGGTATTCGGTGCTGCATTTGTGTACGGTGATACTTCAGAATCTTTTAAGTGGCTATTCCGAACTTTCGTGAAAGCAATGTCTGGAAAAACACCAAAGACTATCCTCTCCGACAGAGAGGCTGCAATAACCGAAGCGATTGTGTCTGAATTGCCGGAAACTCACCACAGGTTATGCACATGGCAAATATATCAGAATGCACTTAAGCATCTCAGTCAAATAGGGGTCAACTCAGATTCTTTTTCCAGCGATTTATGCGGTGTATTTTTTAATCCCGAGGAAGAAGAATTTGTTAATTCCTGGAAAGTCATGCTGGATACTTACGGTCTATGGGAAAACGATTTATTGCATGGCATTTTTGAAGAGAGAGAAAAATGGGCTGTACCGTACAATAAGCATATATTTGCTGCTGATATAGAAACTGCATTACTCTCCGAGGGTTCTATTACAAGCGTGAGAAAGTACCTTAAGCCCGAATCACATGTTCTTCAATTTGTCAAGCACTTTGGGAGGGTGGTGAACGAGTGGCGTTACAAAGAATTGGAAGCAAACTATGATATGGGCCATCATTTGCCGAGATTAATGGGAGATGTGGTAATGCTTAAGCAGGTAAGAGAAGTATACACACCTGTTATTTTTAAGATGTTTCACCAAGAATATGAAAATTGTCTGAATAATGTGATTAATGAGTGCATTGACACGGAGTCCTCGGTCGAGTTTAAAGTGAGTACATACGGTCAAGTTCGTCAGTATACAGTTTTATACAGTTCGGAAAACGATTCAGTTGTCTGCAGCTGTATGAAGTTTCAGTTTGTAGGAATTTTGTGTAGCCACGCACTGAAAGTGCTGGATTATAGGAATATAAAGATAGTTCCGAGCCAATATATTTTAAAGCGGTGGACCAGAAAAGCACGGGAATAAAGTGATTCATCGCTTGTGATTGGCAAGGGAAATGTAACTGTCTATCCTAGAGCATGTTGTTACACACGACGTAGATTAGCATGAACTGCTTCACTGTATATATTGTGGAAATTTATTGAAATTTTTTATAGTTCTAAATTGAGTTCCGATGTTGAGATTTTCCTCTGCTGCATTTATCGAATACTAGGAAATTTTTATTTACGAGTCCATGTATTATGGTAGATTTTTGCATTGTTCAGTGTTATAAGTCACAAACGAAAACGTTGCAAACTTGCAGAGAAGAGAATATGCATGTTCGATTGAGAAGTTGGTTGAAATGATAACCGAAAATACTTGTATAATATAGATACGTTGGCATATATTTATTATTTTCAAAAGAAGCATGTAGTAAGCAACAATCCTTGTGTATGTACCGAACTGAAAGGGAAAAAAAGTTGCATTGTTTCGGGTAAATCTAGTCTTCTGAGATATACAACACTTTATAAAATTGTATTTTTTTGCTGCAAAGACGATGAATTATGCACATACTATCATCACTGCTGAATATTTTGGAGATGCATTCTCATATGGGATTCTTTCAGTTGAAGAACATTCTTTTTCGATTCTTTTTTGTAATGATTCCTCCTAGTACTGCTGTCCGAGGTTGTCTTGCTGGAATCTGCATAATCAAATACCACAAATAATCTAACATAAACAACTTGCTGGAATCGATGAAAACAGCGTAGGCTATAACCATCATTTTGAGGATGTATACAAGAAGCCATTGGAGAAGCAATTAAATATACCTTTTTTCATGTGATTTTATGGGGCGAGCTTTGAAGCAAAAGCTACACCCCAATTTCCTATTTTCGTTTCCTGATTTCTCCTGTAAAACAATTGGACCTTTGAATCATTTACGCATAGGACAGACATATTTAAAACTCCCGTGATACTAAATGAAATCAGAAAATCAAATAAAAAGAAAGTGCTAAAGTTTGCTTGTATTAACCGTCAACGTTTTCTGCAGCTGCGTCGTTTGCAATTTTTATGAAAAAAATATTATATAAACGATGAGTATACAAGTTTCTTACCTGTTTTCTCATTGAAGCTCTTTCTTCTGTTCGTAGAATAGAAGAAGTGGATAAAGCTGGGGACTGTAGTTTGTTTCGACGGGCTTTCAATGGCTTGGAGCAACTGACAACACAAGCAAATTTGTAAGAAACTCGAACTCTTGTAAAACTATTGAAATCAGTAAACATATAGAAGGAGTAACAACAATCTTAATCTAATTACGATTTCACGTTCATATACAAGTGGATGCAGATCAACTGAAAACCGTGAATAGCAAACTCTAGACTTACACAGCAGACAAAATGTGCCATTTAGGACCAGTTTTGCTTCCTCGGACCGAAGGATCAAGTGGTGTTTTAATCCTGTGTATTACAACAACAGTCAAATAATCGTCACTAGTCAGCAATAATTAATCATCACAAACTCTTTTGATTGTAAAGATGCATCAAATTGCACGTAAAAAAATAAATTAAATTAGGCACCTTTTATTCTCGGATTGAGGGGCAGCTGCAGGATTTGTGGACACACCGTTAGTAGATGCCTGTAAAATAAATCAGGATGAATATAAAAGGATGCTTAACGAAAATCTTTCATATAATATAATATATAGCAAAAATGCCGTAAAAATTGAGAATCACCCAACTGTAGTCACACAATCTTGTTGAGGTATTCCGAGTGCAATCCCTAACTTTTCAGCTTTCTTGGTGGCAAAATTAGGATCTTTATCAGGCTCGTTATTAGGAAGTAAGTTCATTAAGGCACGTAATGAGTTTTGAGAGGATCTTTTCTTGTCGAAAGATTCCAAACGAGACTTGCTTGTGCTTCTGTTAATACTGTTTTCTTTGTTGAGATGAGGAGTCACAGGTTTGGCAGGTGTAGATTGAATTTCCCATGTTTTGCTCTGAATTGGTGACTTCATTGAAGCAAAACCTGATCTTTTCTTACATGTCAGTGATGGCGGGATTGGGATATTCTGACTAGCAACCGAATTCTGCTGTGAACACAAAAACTCGATTATAAAACGAGACAACTGTAAAAATAAGCTGCACAAAATAGTAACACCCAAAGATATCTCACCTTGAGCAAAGCCCTCTCCATTATTGTAGTTCCACTACTCCTTGAACAAGAAACCGCGTCCTTATTTTCAAGATTATCAAGCCGATTATCGTTCACGGGATTCTCACTCGAGGCTTCATTTAACGGTGTTACGGAAATTCCCCCCTCTTCACCAATTTCAACTACATCCATTTTCACTTCAACATACGATTGATCATAAGCATTACTATTATTATTATTATCACCAAATACTTGCGGAGGTTGTAATAATTGAGCAGCATTTTGTTGGTCAAGCAAAGCAGCAGCAGCCTTTTTAGCTGCAATTTGCTTGTAATGAGCCTCAAAGAAAGCCTTCTTCTCGGCAACGGAACCAGGCTGAGAGTATCTCTCGGCCTCTTCAACGTATTTCTTGTGCGAAAACGTTGACCATTTCTCCCATGACAAAGATTCTGTCGTAAACCTTCCAAATGAAACTGATTCCCCAAGACCATGCTGCATGGGGTTCCCCTGCAACACACATTAAAACTTGTCAAAAAAAAACCCGAAATTTTAGAACAATTCCAACAAATTTTTCTTACATTTTTGGAATCATTGTTGGGTATAGCAGAAGCATATGTGAAGCCATGCATGAGACAAGCCGAATCTCCCATTCTATTTGCAGACTCAACCAGACAATAAACAACCGTAGAACAACATCACAATGTAATGAATAACAGAAAACCTGCAATAAAAATCTATAAAAAAATATTAATATTGTTCTGGTCTACTGCTATGTGTGTGTCTGTTTTTTTTTCTTTTTCAATTTGAAATTCAAATAAATAAAAAAAGGAGACGTTGGGAGAAAAAAAGGCAGGCCAGAAATAGAGGAAAGTAGAAGTATTATACTAAATTACTAATACTAAACTCAATTATTCTTTAATTCTTTTTAATCTTCTTTTTTAGCCTATAGTGGTCCGGTCCCACATTTTTGAACTTGATAATAATTGTACATAACGTTCCATTTAGGGTTTCATGGAAGGGGAATCATTCCTAATGATGCTACCCACCAATACAACCACCTTCCTATCTCATCTTTATTTTTTCATTCTGATAAAAATAAAGTGAGGAATCTTTAATATTTTCCATGTATAATAAAATAAAATAAAATAAAATATTAATTTTTTTTCCTTCACAAAAAAGAAAAACAAAAGTCTTTGCTTTGCTGGTTTGAAACATGGGACCAAAAGAGGATGATGTTTTTGCTTGTAATAAAGGGTATATTATTAGTAGAGGAAGAAGACTGTTTGTTCAACTTGATGAATGAACCAACTCTAGTTGCTACATCACTATAGAGTATAAACTAAAGTACCAATACACACTACATTACTACATACATAAATCGACATCATCGACGTGTGTGTATATATATAACGTACATTTGTGATTTTTAAATAAAAGACAGAACACCAACAAATTCCACATAAACTCCATCAAACATCACACCATGCAAAAATGATTAGTCTTGGTTGGCACTTAGATTGTACCCTACTCTTTGAAGACTAAAATGTTACTTCTTGCGTGGTGGGTCCCGGCTGAGTCCGTGTTTCTTTAGAGTTTTGATGTAATTTCTCATGAGAGTAAACCTATCGCTACCAAGATGATAGAAGTAATCCCATGTAAAGATCCCCGTTTTATGCAAGTCATCAAAAAGCAATCTGCATCAATCACCAAACAATAAACGGATAAATTAATCAGCAATCATTACGAAACTCTTCTACTACATCCCCGCCTAACCCTCCATCCATCGGGTTTTCAATAAAATAAAAATAAAAATAAAGAAGCTCTTCTACGACATGGTTTCAAGTACTACCTGACACCATAGTTTCCCACAGGTTCAGCAGACATGATTCCAACATGACGTCTCCCGGATATAACCTTTTCACCTCCAATCGATCTAATCTTACTGTCGACTGCTGGGCTATATATTCTCAGGTATTCGGCTGACAGATTATATGCATTGCCATTGTCAAATTCCACCTCTACCTGAAAGAAGACTTCAAATCATAACGACATTACCATCAATACAAGAGCTATCAATCGATCAAAGAAATAATTTCGTTTGTATTTATTGAAGTAGCATATATTGTTAATTACTTGCACTCTGTGAAACGAAATGGATTTCAAAGCATAAGAATTGTCAGCCAAAACTGTTTATGTGTGTGCAGGATAACTTTAGCGCAGATTTTACAACTAAACTGATATTTCAACAGACTAGCAACTTATAATCCAAAATGTGAACTCAGACAAATACAACCATGAAAAAGATTCGATTGTGACCATTAAAATGAACATTCATCGAAAAAATTGGCAAAATTCAACGACAACAAATGTAGACGACGGACAGTCTTAGACTCAATAAACGATGATCACAAATACATACGTACTTGTTTAGTTTTCATTTCCGTGGTCATAGACATGTGATACTATCCACAAGGAAGAAACAACCGATAATCTTTAAAACTAAAGCATTCCGAAAAATAAAAAGAAGAGATTATTAGGAATTATTTTGCCCTAGGAAAAAACTCAATCCAGATACTAGAAACTCCTCCAATATTCATATTATGGAACGGATGATACACACATTTGCGAAAATAATCTGGATGAAGCTATCTCAAAATACTCAATCACATTCATCATAATTAACTGCACTTTTCTTTTAAACAATTTTGCATTCCCCAATAAAATATCCGAAAACTGGGAATTCAATTCCAGGTAAAACACAGACAATTGTCTGTCTTGACCAGCAATCCAAAATACTAATACCGTAAATTTAGAAACAGTTGCCAGATTATCTGCAAACAGCTAAAAAAATTTAGAGAAAGTGAGAAAAAAAAAAAAAGAAGCATACAGATTTTGGAGCGTGAAGAGAGAATTTGGTGAGACGAGGACACTCTGCCACCGCCTGGAAGCTTCGAATCGCGCTCTCAAAAGTCCTTTTCATTTGCTCGTCTCTCCGGTGGCGCGTGGGACTTGTGGAATCTGACCAATTTTCGGACCAATCGGAACACAGTGCTCTTGGTCTTGGGCCAAAACGATATGGGCCCAACTATATTTTATTTGGGCTAATCCAAATTTGGTTCAGTTAGGCCTTTCTACACATGTCCAGATTCTTCATAGTAGTAATAGTATGCTGTTCAGGCCCAAACAATATATTTCAATATTCTATTAAAAAAGCGGCGTGCTAAATCACACACTAAAATTTACTAAATCTCACACATAAATAAATAAAGTTTCTCTCTATACTCAAATTTTCTTTAACTTCTCTCTAAAATAATTTAATCCAATTCACTCAAAATTCATTATTTTTTTACGTGAATAATCATAAAAAATGAGTTCCGTTTTATTTAATATTTATTCAATTTCATTAAGCATTTTTAATTATTCAAATTCATATGAATTTGAATTTTTGCCTCAAATTTTAAGTTTGTTGTAGTTTGAACATGTAAAGTTTTTTGTTAAATTTGAACTTGGAATGCTAAGTATGTTTTTAGTACTATGATTTTGTGAAAAAAATTAGGGAAAAAGAAGAAGAGTGGGGAATAAGAATAGAAGATTTTAGAGAAAAAAAATATTTTTAATTATGTGCATGATTTGGTAAAAATAGTGTGGGATTTAACATTTCAGATTAAAAAAATATGCTTATAAAATACTATTAACATAATCAAAATCTTGTTCATCTCTTCTGTGGTTTAGCAATTTAGAGAAAAAAAAAACGAAAAGTAACAGTATTAAATTTCTATGGTAGACATTCCATAAAAGAAGAATATGCACAACAAAGCACCATCAAAAGTCGAACGTAACGGAAGAAAACAAAATTCGAAACAAAATTCGAAACAAAATTCCGGTATGCCCATGATTCCATGTACCATCTAATCATCTATTCCTGCCGACTGTTGCCACAAAATGGACAGTTGAAAATTTCACACTCTTCGTTTCCTTTAACCTAAAGAGCAAGGGCAGTGGATACTATATATTTACAATGATAATGCAATATAACATGCACCACCACCATATTACTTCTTTTCTTCAACTATCAGAAATGTACAGTTTCGTCATACATAGGAATTTTCACTATCTGACATTTCATCATCATCATCATCCAAATCATCTAGTAAAGACTGATTAACTTTCTTGCGAGATTGTCTCCTGTGCTTCTTTGCTTCCAATCTCGGTTCAGATTGCTTCACACCCGATTCTCCAATCTTGACCCTACAATAAGCGCATTCATCGTAAAATCAGTTCAATTTATTAACTACGCAACTTAAAAGGTGCAACTTTTTTAATCAAAACTGAACGTACCTCACATCACTCTCTCTTTTAGTCCCAACATTCCTCAACTGAGACTCCTCTCTGATCTTAATCTCGTCAAGCAGTTGAAGATAGAAGGGATACCTTTCCCAATCCCCTCCCACAACGCACCCTTGTTCACCGTGATGCAAGCAATCACTAAATGCACACGGTCCATTTTCCTCTAACTTTTTCCGTATCTGCAAAATAAATTATGAAATCATTTATTCCAAACTAAACAAACATACATACGCCAATTGACCAATAGCTTTTCAAGTAAAACAAGTATCAAGTAGTAGGAACCTCTGGAAAATATTGTGCAAATGACTTCTTTGTTACTTTGGTCAAACTAGGTTGACTGAACCCCGGGGTGTCAGCGAGATATCCTCCTTCGTGCAATGGAAGCAATGACACATGTCGAGTAGTGTGCTTTCCTCTTCCACTCCGTGTCGACACTTCACCAACACGCTGCTCATCCAACCACTTGCTGCCAACAATCTAAAACAAGATGAAAGTTCAAATGTTAGTGCATTTTTAATAAGAATAAGCAAAAAAGGGTGTCTAGATATAACAAGTGTGAACATACGTGTTCGAACCAATTATCATCTCCATTAGGCCCAATAACACTTGTACTGACTCGTAGTGCATTGATCAAACTTGATTTTCCGACACCGCTAGGACCAGCAACTACAGATGTTTTATCTCTTAGAATAAGTTGCAGCGCATCCAATCCTTGTTTAGTATCAACACTACAAATAATTGGATCATAGCCCCAATCACCGAGCCGAGATTTCCACTCCACCATCGTCTTCATAAAAGTCAATAGAAAGTCAATCATCAGATATAAAACAGCATTACACTACAACCAACAAGAACATATTTATAATATAACCAGCCTCAACATTAAAACCTAAATTCATGAACAGTAAAATTTGTGATTCAAATAATCCAACTGACTAAGGCAACACAAAAATCCTAATATTCCAAAATAGATAAACAGAAAAGAATTAGTTAAGAAATGAAACAATGCAATTGCAATTGCAGTTTCAATTTCATCGTACGTACCACTTCATCAACGAGCTCTGCTTTATTCAAAGCAAGAGTGAGTGGAATTCCAGTAGATTCAGCCTCAAGGAGAAACATAGAAAGCATAAACGGTTCAATTTTGGGCTGTTCGAGTGAAAAAAGCACGAGCAAATGATCGACATTCGCCACAGGAGGATCGAGAATCTCAGTCTTCCGCTCAAAAACATTCTCGATCCAACCTCTCCTACCCACCCAGTCAATCGCCCCTACCAAAACCCTATCCCCAACAAACACTCGCATCTTAATTTTCTTCAACACAGCCTTCACCACACAAAGCAGTTCCACTCCAGAATTCTCAATCTCCGAATCCGAATTCACGACCACGCGCATCATATTGGCTTGCGACGAGGTGACTGTGCCGATTGCCTGATTATCCGTCAGCGGCGGCTTGTTTTCAAGGGAGAGCCTCCGTTTATTCTCGAGAGAAAGTAGCGGAGGAAGAGTGGTGAACTGCTTTTTGAAGGTTAGTCGGCCTCTGAGTGGGTCTTTTTTAGATTGCTGCTGGTTGTGCTCCTGCTTTCTGAAATTGATTGTGTTTTTTTGGTGTTGGTGACCAGCGGCGGGGATGAAACGTTGGTGGAGGGGGATGGCGGTGGAGGGGAGCTCCGGTAGTTTTGGGCGGGGTATTGAAATTGAGGCGATAGTCATGGCAAAGGGAATAGAGGAATTCCACGGTTTCTGCTCGACGCAGGTTTTTATGTAATTATCAGACTATTTATTTTTATTTAATTTTTTTCTAATGGACCGATGTTAGTTAGTTAGTAGATTTGCTTTGAACTCGGTTGGGCTTCCTATTTGTTATTGATCCTAAGGCCCAGTATATATATATATATATATATATATATATATATATATATATATATATATATATATATATATATATATATATATATATATATATATATATATATATATATATATATATATATATATATATATATATACATATATATATATGATATATACATGTACATAAATATGAATGATTTTACACTTGATATAGAACTAAAAAGGGAATACACAAGGGTATACCAAAAGAGAAAGTGTGCGACCGTGTGTGTATATATGCATATATATAGATGTACATTTAT
>NW_012192868.1:585760-647280 GCF_000504015.1 Erythranthe guttata | reverse complement strand
ATATATATATATATATATAATATATATATAATGGCTGAAAATTAAACCAAAAATACTTAATATTTGATTCAAAGTCGTTGTTTAAATGTTCGTTTGATTTGTTAGCATAACTCTCCAAACTTATTGACAACCTTCAAATGTACAAACATGAACATCATTACGATTGATTTATGACTTAATAAGGATAAGAGAAGGGTATACACAAGCAGCAAGCAAATGATAATGTGTCCGTCCTTGGGTATATAGATACATACAATTTGTTGTAAATTTGATCTGGTGTAAATTGCACGGGACTAATTATGTAGAGCGAATTTCGTCTAACATTAGCATATTTTTGGTTCTACTTACTCTATCAATTAAGCCATGCCGAGATTAAAAAAATAAATAAGTCTATTGAAGAGTTCCGTAGGACAGTCGTTTTAAAAAGAAAGAATGGAAGGAAGTTGTTAATTTAAAAAATGAGCTTAAAAGTTTGTCTTTAATTGGTTGGTGGTGTTAGTAATTTTTGTTTTTATTAATCTTTTTATCACTAAGTTATGTATATTTTATATGAGGATCATTTAAAAAGGAGGCATGACGTCACCCACATGCTCGCCAATTTTTGTTCACCAAACTTGACTTTCATATATCTCAAAATTATTTATATTAATTATTGATAATTAATAAATTCATAATAGGCCAACATAATCGGAAAATATCCATATTAAAAAGAAATTAAGTGTCTTGGTTAGAATATTTATTTGATTTTTTTTCACTATATATAATATAAATTTTTCCATATTATTAAAAAAAATTAACAAATCAATTACTCGAATTTCATCCAATTAAATTTCGTACATCCAACTTTTGACCCTTTGGCAATGGTCTGTGAGTACGGAACATTTGGACAATTTAAGGGCATGCGTCAACTTAAATATGTTTGGATGACACTTTAATTATTTTTTTTTTGATTAAAGTAGTTAATGATTAACTTTACTAATTAATGTACACCTAATAATTGAAACATATTGTATTCTCCAATTATTATCACAGCTAACATTTTTTTAGTAATCGTGGAGCCTTTGGCGGCTGTAAATTTGTACTACTAATATATATATTATAAATACTTCTTTATACGTGGAAAAGATACATAAAAGAATCCAATCCGTAAAAGTATCTAGTTGCTGAAGTAAGAGAGTGTCGAATTAATTCGAGTTTAAAGATTTATCTAGATCACTTATATGATGGTTAATAACTGGAAGATTAATTAATGTTGACAAAGCCAAAACAAATTAGAAAACAAAAGCTACTTAACTGAAAACCACTAATCACAAAACAACAGCTAATTAACTGGAATGTAGTAATTAATCACAATGCCTTTTAAGTAAGAAACCACATGCCTAGATTAAAAATAACTGCAATTTATTTGATTTTATTTTTTCAAGAGAAGAAAAGTTGTTGATTAATGGCATCCCAAGATAGCATTGGATGGTCAATACTCTCAACCCATTGCTCGTGATTGGTAATTGTCGATTCTTCGCCTCCCGTTGAGTTGTGATAATTATTAGTACTCACTGAATTTTGTTCCGAACAGAACAAAGGGGTGTAACAAGAAGCTGTTGAAGGGAAATTAGAACTATAATTATTAGTTTCTTGATTTGTAGACATGATCCACAAATAATCCATGTCCGTCATGCTTGTACAAATATTCGTTTCATGGTCGTCGTAGTTATTCATCAGGTGATGAACACTATTTTGACCATCACGACTTTCTTTTGTTGATTCTTCTTCTGCTGCTGCTGGTTGTATTTGATCGCCTTTTCCAGGCCTGGAAATCTCGACAACTAGTTCATCATTATTCTGATCGGTATTATTTGACGAGGAGTGGTCATTTACTAACGATTGTTGCTGCTTTAGCCTCTTCTTGATTCGAGTGTTCCAATGGTTCTTGATTTCGTTATCCGTTCGCCCTGGGAAATGAGACGCAATCTTAGACCACCTGCATATACGCGACACATACATCATTATTAAATAATGAACCACATTTTAGTTAATGGAACAAGATTTTTTAAACCGACAACCAAAAAAAATCGGAAAACGAACCTATTACCAAGGCGTGCATGAAGCTCTATGATCTGATTCTCTTCGATTTCTGTTAGGGCCCCTCTTTTGAGGTCCGGCCTCAGATAATTAATCCATCTTAATCTGCAACTCTTTCCACATCTTAATAAACCTGCAATGCATCATTATTATTATTTATATATATGCATGCTAGAGAAAAGAAGGTGGATTAATTAAGAAAAGAAGTAATTAACCTGCAAGCTTAGGAACCATTCGCCAGCATTGAATGCCGTTATTGAGAATAAAGGTCATGAGCTTATGGTCTTCTTCTATAGTCCATGGACCTCTCTTCAGACCAATTTTGTCACAACAAGGTTGTCTCCCCATTTCCTTTTCTTTTTCTTCTTCTTGGTATTCTAATTAGGACAAGTTTTGATGCTGAAAACTTGCTTTGAAGGAGTTGTTATTATAGTATTTGAAACAAGTTTTTGACATAAATTAATAATGAAAGGTTAATGTACATGATTGAATAATGGAAAAAGGCCTAAATGTAAAGCAAAGATTGATGGTATGAAGTATTATAAAATGGCACCATGGCCGGTTTTGTTGAGATAAACATAAAATTAATCTTGTTTTAGGAGGAATTGTATTAATTTATTACATAAAGAAAGGGAGCAATATAATGAATGTATGGATAAAGAGATACTTAGTTGACAAATTGGTAATTATGAAACCAAAAAGAAAAGAAAAGAAAAGAAAAGTGCAGGTTGAGGGGTGTTTATGTTTAATTAATGAATATTAGTTTAACTAAGGTAGCAAAAACTAAAATGGTGAGATTCCCTTTGGTGGTATCAAAGCTGGCTAGTTTTGTCGTTGTAGGCACCAAAAACTCTTTTCTTTAGTTACTTCCAAAATCTCTTATGATTCTCTTCTTTCTTTTTTTTCCGAATAAGAAAATAGTTGAAACGCCCATACAAAAAATCGCATACATAGCAGCTGCTATAAAGTATCGGTGGTGAAGTATCGGTGATCGCAGGGATAGTAGCACGGAGAGAAAGGAGAGCTGAAGTACATGGACGATGACTTGGATGATATGAGCGTTTTTTGTTGGTTCTACGGGCCATGGCTTAGTCATCGAAGATAAGGACGAAATGGTCATTAATAATGTGGATTCGATCTATTTCACGGACACAAATGAACTCACTCGTTCACCTTGCGATAAAGCACCTAAAACGTACGGTGGACATGATATAAGCATCTTTAATTACGAAAGACATGACTTCATATGAATGCTACTATACTTGTAATGATATCACACATATTCGAGCATGGTTCATGCTATTATCCCCGCCTCTCACTTTAATACAAACTTTTCCTTTATGCCCGTTTTTTCTTTCGTTTGACTCGAGTTTGAATAATCTTGCCAACGCTTTGTAGGAGTCGATTAAAAAAATAAAAAAATTAGGATCATAATAAATAAGGCAAAGATTTGTAGGGCTAGTGAAACAAAAAAAGCCCAATAAGAGTAAATGGGCAATTTAGAATGGGAATAGTTATTGGGCCATTATATGATTATTGACGAGAAAGAATATCGCGGCGGTTGATGGGTCCCACAAATAATAATAAGCTGGCAAATATAGAAAAATCTTCTTCAGTTT
Organism: Erythranthe guttata; assembly: GCF_000504015.1. Next base: position 643,582 of record NW_012192868.1, on the reverse strand, counting down.
ATGAATCGGTTTCTTCTGGTGAAATGCGATACAGTGCAGTATATATATGATAATATTTGATGTAGCAAATTGTAGGATCATTTAAAAATATATACGTATATGGAAATGCAATATTAAATAAAATAAGTTCCAAAAATAAACGGTATTCGAGTTGGACAAACCGACATACTACATTCTCTACTGCAAATAGCTACATAAAATAATCAACTAACCTACCGCAGAATTATTTAGGATGAACGATCAGAGCGCTGACTAATTACAAATTCAGACGACACACCTATTAAGAATTTAATTAGTAATAAATTAATAAGATAAAACATGAGCAAGGCCAAATTAACATATTCCTGTCGCTGTTGTGCTCTATTATTATTATTATTAATTATTATGATTTATGTGGAGATTTCGAGCACGCAATAGAATTTTCAAAGCCACTACTCAGCCACCCAAACCCCATGACTAAATATTCACCACCATTAATTAATTCATTCATTAATTAATTACCCGAAACCATTCTCTCTGCAGCTAGCTAATACAAAGAAATAAGAAACAGAGTTGAAACACAAGAGAGTAGTAGAACTGTCTGCAGAGATAATTAATTAAAATTCTAATACTACTAATAATATTGATATATGGAATAAACATATTTAGAAATTTGAATTGGATTCGTCGTCGATGGGTTTCAAGGATCGAAAGAACCGGAGCTGTTTGCCCCGGCCTGTATTTCTCTTATGGTGCACCCTCGTCTTCCTCTTAGTTTCCGGCTTCACTTTCTCCACTCTCCGCCTTTTTTCCACTAGAGGTATATACTCCACCTTTGTTGTCGAATGTTCAATTTCTACGACTTTTTTTTTCTTTATGTGATTATCTTCGTAAATGTTTTTTTCTCTTCCATAAAACCATATTTTTAACAGAAAATATGTTGAATTTTAGCGTAAACATGCGTAAATAACGAAGTAAAACGTTTGGAATTTGAAGCAGAAGGATCTTACACGAGACTGGTATCCAAATTGAATATCCCGGCGATGGAAGTGAAGTCCGGCGATCACTCTGCAAACCCGAGCATCACAATTCGAGAAACAGTTATCTTCCCCGACCAGGTGTTGTTTTTCCTGAAATACCCTCCGTCGACTGCTTTAGTAACCAAAGACGACCTCAACTGCGTGTATACACCCCCCAACTCATCGGCGCAGCCCCTGCTCGACGTCACTCCGTCATCAATCGAAAGTGGGTCGTACGACAAGAACCACCACCAGATTGTACGGTGCCCGCTCGATCCACGTGGCGGGATCGTGTCCCTTGCGGTTAAGCACAACCACGGTAACAACCTCTCATCGGGCCCCACATACAGATGGAATTCCCTAGCTTACGAAGCCATGATTGATCAACAAGACAACTCAACAATTGTTTTCGTCAAAGGACTTAATCTAGGATCAGGAAAATCAGCTAACCCTTCAAAGTTCAAATGCATCTACGGCTCTCATTTAACCGGCTCAAATAACTCTGCTCTGTGGGCCGACGCCGTTTCCGCCGCCCAAGAAATCGTCAGATGCAGAACCCCTCTCAGCGTACTAAACAACACCACTTCTAACGGTTCCGTTAAGGTTTCCGTTAAAGTCGCCGGAAGAAAAACCCTAGATTCCATCGCACGTGTGAAGAATCATCATCGTCATCGTCAATTAGGCCCTAAAAAAAAGCACAAAATCTGCGTTTGCACCATGCTGAGGAATCAAGCTCGTTTTTTGCCCGAGTGGTTCACCTACCACGCGAGCATCGGAATCCGAAATTGGTTCATATACGACAACAACAGCGACGACGAGATTGAGCGCGTGGTCGAATCGATGGCCGGAGAGAACCACAGCGTGACACGTGTGGTGTGGCCGTGGATCAAGAGCCAGGAGGCTGGGTTCGCGCACTGCGCGCTGCGGGCGAGGGATTCCTGCGAGTGGGTAGGGTTTATCGATGTCGACGAGTTCATTCATTTGCCCTCAAATTCATCCTTGCTCGATGTAATTGACAGTCAATCGAAGCTGCCTAGTAGTAGTAATAGTAGAGAAGTGGGTGAAATTAGGGTTTCCTGCCACGATTTCGGGCCGTCGGGGCTGAAAGAGATGCCGGCGAAGGGGGTGACGGTGGGGTACACGTGCCGGATGGGCGCGCCGGAGAGGCACAAGAGCATAGTTCGGCCGGAGGCGTTGAATTCTTCGTTGATAAATTACGTACACCATTTCCAACTGAAGGCGGGATTCAGAGTAGTGAATTTGAACAGAAGAGAGGTGGTGATAAACCATTACAAGTATCAGGTGTGGGCGGTGTTCAAGGAGAAGTTTTATAGGAGGGTGGCTGCTTACGTGTCCGATTGGCAGGAGAAGACAAATGTGGGGTCCAAGGACCGGACACCCGGTCTGGGAACCAAACCGGTTGAGCCGGCTGATTGGTCCAGTAGGTTCTGCGAGGTCAACGATACTGGATTGAGGAATCGGGTACTCGAGACTTTTACTGACCCGAAAACCGGCTTATTACCATGGGAATGATTAATGAATATAATCAGCTGAATGAGGGCTTATTTTTTTTAATTTTTTTGCAAATTAATTATTTATTTTTCTTTATATATTATTTTGTAAATTTGTTTATAAACTGAAAAGATTTGTATATTTTGTTTTTCTACTGAAAAGAGATGATAATGTGAATTTGTTTGCTGAAATTGATGGTAATGTGTTCAAAACAATTGAATAGAAAGATTGTTTAGGAAAAGACATTATAAAATAATTTAAACTGATAAATAATATTTTTGAAGTTTTTAAAATATATTTTATAATAACAAAAAAAAAAAAGCCGATTTGACCAGTTGAGACGGAGGAGGTCCACAGTAAGTAAAATGCAGCCGCAACACCAGATCAGGCCCCCTGACTAGCCGTTACATTCCAAAAAGAAAAATATGACCGTTGCGACCCATCTGTTCGTTCTTCTTGTCCCAAAAACCGAGCAATATTTCTCGGAAACCCTATTGTAAAAGCTTCAAGAAAACGATGGATTCAGAGGGCCCGATCAAAAGCCCGGAAAATCAATCAAAGAAAGAGGCAGAAATAAACGAAAATGGTCAGAAAAATGAAAACTTGTTCAGTCCAAGGTTTAGATCGGTGGCGGCAATGGCTGGTTGGGATGAAGAGGCCCTTCTGATTGCAAGCCTCATCGTAGAAGACACCCCCGATCGACAGTTCAAACAGAAGAGAAGATCCGATTTGCAGAGTTTTAAAACCCCACCCACAAATTCAAGAAGGTATGATCATATTCTTTATATATATATATATATATATATATATATATATATATATATATATATATATATATATATTCTTTATATATGATATGCATGTATTCTTAAACATCGATTCTGTGTTTTAGAGAATTTTTTTAAATTAAGAATTTTTTTTTCCTTTTCCTATTTATTAAGCATATGATTACAAATCAAGTTTCATGTTTGTGTGCGCACATGTTCTTTGAGGGCTTTGGTTTTCTTGTTCCCCAACTGGTTTTTTTTTTTTTTTTTTTTTTTATAATTATTTTTAATCGAAAAACGCCCGAAAAGGGACTTGGTCGAAAATAACTGAATCGAATATTTGACCCTACTGGTTTCTGGTTATGGAAGTAAACAAGTGCTCTATGTGTTTTATTGATGTTGTTTCCTCAAATGGAATAGCTTCGATTATTCGGTTATTTAATTTGGATGTTAAAGTTGGGGTATCTACAGAAAACGAAAGGCTCAGAAGAGAAGTCCTGCACCGGTTGTTGTTCTTAATCTTGATGAAGATGACTCAAATTCAAAACAAGGTTCTTTGTTTATTTTCCCCTTTTTTCTTCTTTCATTTTACGCCTCAATTCGATTTTTTTCTTACATCTTTTGCTTTACGAAAATTGACAGAGGATGAGAAAATAAACAAGGAAGCAAATATCACTGAAGAAGTAGAGAAGAAGCAAGGAGATGATGAAGTGAACACCAAAGGAAGCAGTGTCTCCGGTTCGATTCCCGCAATTCCGTGCATTGATCGGCTTCGGGAGGAGCTTTCCTGTGCTGTAAGAAGAGAATTACTCCATTATTCTTTTTTTTTTTGGTTATATAAATGTGCCTATCGTCTAACTTGAATCAACTTGGCAGATTTGTTTGGAGATATGCTACGAGCCGAGTACCACGCCTTGTGGACACAGGTAATAAAAAATTACAAATTATATGATTTTTTTTGTCTGTTACTTTTGCATGAGAATGATTTATATTTCTGTCTTTGTAGTTTTTGTAAGAAATGTTTACGATCGGCGGCTGATAGATGTGGGAAGAAGTGTCCTAAATGCAGGCAGCTTATCAGGTTCATCTTTTGATCACTCACTCGTATTTTCTGTTTTAATTAATGATTTGATATTAGAGACTGATTATTGTATAATACGAAATCTCGACAGCAATAGCAGATACTGCACAGTGAACACAGTTCTTTGGAACACAATTCAGCTGTTGTTTCCACAGGAAGTAGAAGCAAGAAAGCTGGCCGATTCTTCATCTTCCTCGGATAATCAAGAACCTAAAAAGGAAAGTCCACCAAAAACGAGAAGTCGTCATTACACACGAAACAGAGGTGTTGAAGCCTTAAATAGCCCACCGTCTGAAAACAGGGATCAAGACAGAAGAACTCAACGTATCAGAAACCGGAGTTTACGTGCTTCTTCTGCTAGTACAACAACAACAACAACAAGGGTAGAATTGCCAATTCAGGATGAGGATGCTGCATTGGCATTAAGATTGCAGAGGGAAGAATTTATGGAGGCGTTTAGGGTACCACAACGACAACCGGAGGATGATTCTAGAAACTCGTTTGGTGTAGCTAGGGCTAATTTGAGGGCGATGGCTTCTAGGGCTATTAACATTCGAATCAGAGGAAGAAATGGCTACTAGACAAAGTGCTGTTCTTGATCAATGTATATGTGTTGATCCTTTTAAAACTGGGATTTGTGAATGTTAATTAGGTGCACGAGGTTTTCTATATACGTACGTTGACTTCCATATAGATTCTAAATATAAGGTTCTTGTCTTTCCAGAATCAATCGTATATTTTGAAAAACTAGAATATTATATATGCCCACGGACAAGCCAATAAAGTAGTTGAACATACCAAATAAAGCAAAAGAGATCCTTTAAGACGAAAAAAAAATGCCTACCACTGAGAAAAACGAAATGCTGGAGCTCGATCCCAAGTCCGGTGTTGCTCTGAAGCCAACAACAAAAGACGAAATCAACGAGACAGCACCCATGTTATCAGAGCATAGCTTGTTGTATAGTTCCTACAAAAGAAAACCTGCGGAATAGAGGTATTAGTTTATCTGTGGAAATTTCTCCGAAACGGAGTTTTTAAATCTAACGACTTTGCAATACCAATTCACCACTAGTTGTGGCAGATTTAGTAAACATTATTTTGGTATTGATTGTTCTTCTACTGCAAGGAATTTGGTTGGCTAGGAATAAGAAAAAAATTCTACAACACCTTACATAACATATTATACAGATTAATTTACCAAATTATAAACGAATAACATGACAATACCTACCAGAGTTTATATGCCGAAAACAAAAAGAATAGGAATAAACTAGGAGTCTAGTACACAAATCAATTGAAGATCCTTACTAGAAAACACATAAAAAATAATAAAAAAAAAAAAAGAGAGAGAGAGAGAGACCTTGGAAGAAGTACATAAAAATGAAATAAATTAAAGCTGCTAATATTCGCAACATTCTAAAGAGGGGATGAGGATGGAGTGAACCGCATTGGTTCGGGGCGAATCCTCTTGACTTTCTGAATATCACAGGGATAGTAGCATGGAGAGAAAGTCCTGTCTCTGTAATGAAAGATGCCTATATCGTGGCCACCGTATGCGTCCCGTTTATCCCAATATGCTGGAGTGTAACACATTGGGTCGGTGTAATATATTGAATTCGGCTTCAGATTCACCGCGTCGGGGGACTCCACCACAAAACCATGTCCTTTAGAACCAATGAAGAATGCCATACCATCCAGTGTACCATCCATGTACTTGAACTCTCCTCTCTCTATATCGATTTCATGAACATCAAAACCGACAGTCTTGTAAGGAACGGTATCTGCTAAAACATTCTTTTCAAAGAGACCAAAGGTACCACGGGTTCAGCTTGTAGGTTACTTGGACAGGGGAACCATCAGGGCCCATGTGTTCCAATATATGGAACCGTACAAGAAATAGTTGATTGGAATGCTCTGCGGATACTAGGTGTTTCCTCGAGAAGATTTCTTGGTATCGGCCATCCCGTGGGTAGTTTTTGAAGTCATCCCCCGTCTTCTTCCAATTCAATTTTGGAGACATAGGGTTTCCAAGATCCCAAATTTCAAAGTCGGCGTAGTGGAGTAGACGAAATCTTCGTAAGCCCGTACTATACGAGCATCCCAATGAAACACGTTGATTTTCTCGTTTTCGTGAAAGTGAGAGCCGAAAGGAGTCCACTTAGTACTTTGTCCTGGGCAGCAGAATGCCATATTGCTTCTTGGACCAAAACACAAAATTGCACGGCAATCGTGTTCGGCTTCATCCGGAGAGCATGAAAGGATGACCTTGAGTGGTCTACCCCAACAGTCTCTCAATTTCTCTTCCGCAAGAGGAATTGTTTCGACAGATGGGAGCTTAATGTGACGATGAGAGAGTGGATTGTACAGAAACAGATCCAAATTGGACGGAGTCTTATAAAAAGCTAGCCAACCATGTGAAGATCCAACCAAAACTGCCAATCTCTCAAAATGTAGGTTTAAGTTGTCAAATCCTATAGTGCTTATTTTGCTCACACTTATAACTTTGTTAACCGCCAGGCTGTAGAAATTATAAGACATCTTACCACCCACTCCAAAACAAGTTACCACTGTCTTCAAAGGTTGGTGGCAGCATAAGCCACGGCGTCGGTGAGGATATTCGACCGGAAAGGCTGCTCATTGGAGATCGATCGGAAACGGTGCACATCGGAGAACCCACAAAATTGGGATATCTAGATTTCCGACAAACCCAATTACCCGATGGCCGATACCGCTTGCCGGTAAATCGAGCGGAGTATGGAAGAAGCCATTGTTTTTGTTAATCCACTTTTTCTCTGTCCTGTATTACATGTAGGGCGGAATGGGTGTTAACCTACGATAGGAATTCTAGTAAGGATTGAGACATAGCTTGGTTTGGACTTTGGGTTGGACCTTTCCATGACAAATGGGCCCACCAATTTTTATCAGACAATTCGGCTGATTATCTGTCATCCTGAAGCCGCCTGAGCATACGAGGTAAGCAATCATCGTCCTGTTTTCTGTACTATTCATCGTCTTCCTCCTCACGGAAGAAAGACGCTCCAACTTTTCGTGTTAACCTCCATGCTAGGGTTTCAGCCACCTTGAAAATAGTCGTCAACTATCGAGTATTTCGGACAATCGGCCGACAGCCGGCGAAGATATCCAAAGTGGCTGTCTTTGTCTTTCTTCTTCCGGCACCGCCGTTTCTATCGACCTTAATTCATTACACCGCTGCCGTGATAGAGCCACCAGTCCAGGGTGATTTGAACAATATAACCAAATTTCATCATTAGGGAGTAAGTAATTAACTCTAGTGTGTAAAAATGTAATAATCACACTTACTTTTTTGTCTACTGGGGAAATATGGTTGATTATTAACTATAATAATATACTTTTTTGTGAGTGATGATAATGCAACACAATTTATCAAGCATTTGGGTCAATATTAGTTAGTGAACACAGTTCTTCAGCTATTATTTCCAGAGGAAGTAGAAGCAACAAAGGTGGCTGATTCTTCATCTTCCTCGGACAGTCAAGAACCTAAAAAGGGAAGTCCACCAAAAACGAGAAGTCGTCATTACACACGAAACAGAGCTTTGGAACACAATGTAGGAGGGTTGGCTTTCAACTATTAGGAATAATAATGTCTTATCAAACATTGAATTCAGGGGATTTATATTTGACAATTCACCAGGTACTCCTATCAAAATTTCATTGTGAACAAGAAATACAACAGATTTTTACAAAAGAAAGAGTTATAAATGTCAATATCAATGTCTGTGGGAATGCTTTCTGCTCCTGTAATACGTCTCACCATTATTTCTGTACCTTGTCTGGATGATCCTAAATGTGAAGGACACTATTCCAATAACAGCCATTGCGTAAAATACCCTATACGGTGCTAATGCCAGTGCAGAAATAGAGGAATAATATCCAGCAAGGAGATAAGCAAAGCTTAGTCTGATTTCCAACCATGGAATGCCCGGGATTGGAAATAGGTAGAAATTGAACTCGGGCTTTGAATCACATAAACCGTGCAGAATGACACCAATGCAGAGTGCAGAATCCCAAAACCACGGAAAGCTTTGACCAATACCAATCCGCTGCAAATTAATATGTACGTTGTGAGTTCCCAGCAGTAAAAAACTAGAAAATTATGTCAAAAAGCTCAGGTTTTAAGTATTCCTTGCCAAGTGAAAAGGCCAAACGAAGCAAGTGCTGTAACTTTCTTTGAATGAAAAAATTGTGGTAAATAACATACCTGAAGCCAGGCCACGAGTGAAGGGACAAACATCAATGCTGCAAGCAAGTGTAAGACAAGCAAACCATGATGGTGGTGGAAGATCTCTAATTGTGTCTCACCATAGCTTCTTGTTGATTCAGGGCTACCAGTACAGGTCTCTTTTATAGGTGACAGATTGCTAGTATCACTGTCACCATTATTTCCAGATTCATAAAACTCACTGGTCTGGACATGGCTGCGAAATGAAGCCATAAAAAAACTGTTTACAAAGACACAAAATGAAACTTAGGTCGTATTACAAACAAACGAAAGAAAACTCTCAAAGCATTCTAGTGAAGGAGAAGTACACCTACCTGCACAAAGCACTGTGACAGTGTAAAGCGTGTGATAGAAGCAATACAAAGAGCCCCAGAGCTGGATGCACAAGACATACCAAGGCAATGGCAACCAACGATGTTATAATCAAATGATTCACCCTTAAAATCCTTATGACCTGCTCCAATAATGTTTTTTCAAGGAATATGAAATCAAGCTCGGATATTGAGTCTCACAAAGCAAAATGGAAGAATTAAGATAGAATTTCTGTAAAACATTAATTGTAATATTAGTAATATTATAGCAGTCAAGAACTTGAAAAGTATCTTTCTAGGGTATATACCATTTTCACAAATAGCAAGAAAATAACTAAAGCAGCATAAGCCTTCAATGTTTATGATTCAGGTTGCTAATTATGTCTTCACCGAGTGGAAAGTTACCTTAATAGATGCAAAGCTGGAGGACATATTGATGAACCATTGGAAAAAAGAAAAACAGAAACTCCCTTCACATACTTGCAACCTGAAAAATTGGATTATTTTAGCTTGTAATAGAAAATAAAGCTCAGCCCTAATCTTAATTGCTAGTTGAGTCATGAAACGAGAGAAATGTCTTGCACATTTGTATTTGCATGCAAGCGATTGAGTAAACACATGAATACGGAGACGCACATAAACAGAACTACTAACCGTTTTTTGATAAATACATGGGAAGTGCCAGCCATGTAGAAAAGCAATTGCGAAAGTAATATCAGCACGATTATCACCCCATTTGCAAAAACGTAGCAAAGTATCGAGACAATAGAGAAACTTATAATCGGGGGAAGTGATTTAGAGCTCAGGAAACAAAAGAGCACGGCAAACAAAATCGGAAATGTGGCAAGGAAGAAAAAGGGACTTGGCATTCTCAAGTTTGATTCAACTGCAGATAACACTGACTGTATGGGCCGATCAAGTTCCCATGCATATGCCTGCCGCATCAGAGCGAAAAATGCAACAGCGACGCAGAGACCGCTGATCTGCATGGAGTTAGTAATTAGATCCATCGTGAAATTACCAATCACAGTGAATATGAAGCTCAATAATTATTATTGATGATGGGTAAATAGTTCTTCAATTATATTACTAGTGCCTGTGTTACCTTAAGGCTTGAGAAAAGTATTAAGACGTATACTACATCGCCAAATGTGCATGTCCAAACCAATTTGAAGCTTTTACTCAATAAGGTAAAAGGTAGTATCTCATGGAAAGTCGTCCAATGAAAGGAATATTAATACAAAGGAACTGAGCTTGACCATTAAATGATTGGACTCAAATGCAAAGTACTGAACAGTTTCCACTTCTAGAAATCGGAATGTACTATAAACATGCTAAATCCAACTGAAAAACATCAGTTTTGAGAAGGGTCGGCGGTAACAAGATATTAACCTGGGAGAAGTATAAGAGCAAGAATCTGCCAGCAGCCGCAGTGAGTGGAACACCAGCAGTAGTTCTGTAAGAGCAATGTGGGTCCACCTGTAGAGAATTGCAGAGACAAAAAAAGTTACCGAAAACAGTATATGAAGACACATTAGAAAATACCAAAATATTCATGTCCGCGCTGATGGGTAATAAATATAATTTTTAAGTTAGGTAATTATACCAATAGTAAAACAGTTGTCTTGTCAGATGCATGAGTTGAAGTCCAAAGTGCTGGAGAGGAATCCACGACAATTGTTTCGGAATACAAATTTGGAAATACATGGAGACCAGATGTCGCATCCCAAGCAAGTGCCACAGGTGGGAAACACCGACGCCTACAAAGTCCTGCATTCCAGGATCAGTTACCACAAGCAGAAAATGGAAACATATAAAGCAACAAGATTCAGAGTTCTATTTGTAGATGTCTATAGAAGCTTTTAATAGCTTTCAATTTAATAAGTAGTAAGCACATTATCTGTTCAATTACATCCAACAGTTACAGAAATAACCACTCAAACTCGCGACATAGGATGGATGTGAGAGAACACTTACTACTAGTTTCCACATCTTCTGTATCTTCAATAGGAAATTCAGACTTCTTAATTCCACAGCCAGTTGTTATGAGAGATAAAGAAACAGGAAGAAGGCCTAAGCTAACGGAGAATGTAAGATTGAGAGTAAGCGGATGATCTTCCTTCAAATTGTCATCCTGCTAGAAACCAAATTACACGATGAGCCACCATAGTGTTCAAGTTCCTTAACTTCAAAGGTTGCTAAGCTATACATCAAAATATTAACCTTATCCGTGAATAATGAATGAATCAACTTGTAAGGAGAGAATACTTGCTCTCCATCCTTTGGATTGAAAAATTGTCCAACTCCCATAGAAGCCGCTGGTGGAGGCCTCCCTGAAACAGTCTGAGAACAGGAAATCTCTTAATGCCGAGAAAGTAAGTAATGCCTAAAAAAGGTTAGCTGCTTATCAGGTTTATGAAAACTGCAAAAACTATGTAGGAGAAGGAAGAGTAATAGTCTTTCCCTTCCTGTACTTGATTCTGTCAAAAAAACCAAACTCAAACTAGTCTGACAGTTATCTTCATGAGAATCAAAAGCACGCTTAATTTACACTCTTGCATGAACATAAATTCAGGGATTTAAGAGAAAATACCGGTTGAGGTGCCACAGAGATTGTTATGAACCTGAAGCCATGCATATCCTCAGGACCCAACCAAAATACAGCGGATGGAGGAGCTTGCTCAGTTTGACTACCTGGCTCAATCTTCCAGAAGAAATGGACATGTTTAGAAAGGAGTATATAGATATTAGCTTATGAAAAGACTCTCTAGCGATGACTTTATACAACACAATACCTGCCTTGGAGCTGGTCCAGATGGAATGTGCACCATTTTTGTGGTGACTTCTACAACCCCTTTATTTGTTGCTGAAGCTGAAGTTCCCCTCTCTCGCCAAAGATGAAGCCGCACACCAGAACAAGGTGAAAGATTTGTGACAAAAACAAAGTGTTTTTTTCCACCTGGACCCTGAATATTAAAAGAGCTCTATATTGGTCATTAAGCTCCTCTTTCAGACACAAAAGAGATTTGCTTAGTTTTTATGTTTTTTAGGTCTCTTATAAACCAAATTGTATTAATTACAGTTGTCGCTGGCAAATAGAAAGTCTACAAACTTGCAGAATTGTCTAGATATATGAAGATATAGAAAAGTGATATCATACTCAGACCCTTCCACCACGACTCCCACCACCCATACCACCCCCGGGGCTCATAAAAGCCAAGAGTAGAAATTTTTTAACTCTCTAAATGAAACAAACCAGTTTTTGAATGTCCAACCATCGCCTTCTCCCATCCATGGCTAAAACAGTGACAGTACTAGTTTGAATGTAAAGGTCTCTTTCAAGTCCATCTTCACTCCACTGGCTATTACTTGGGCAACCAGAAATGGCAGGAACATGCGGTGCTGTTTTATTACAGTAAGATGTCAAAATAGGTATGATCAAGAAATATTAAACTAAGACAAAGTTAACCATCACACTATTTATTAGTATCCTCATCCCCAGAATTTTCAAAACCCCAAAAACTTGTCATGATTATATGGGATGCATCATATCAGCAGCAATACTTCCCCACGGTGTTTGACCATTTTATTTGTTAATGATTTATTTAGATTTAGATTTAGAGATTGTGCTAAACTTCTAATAGAGAATTTATAACTATACGAGGGGACTAAAGAGTGAGAAATGGCCGACCAAATGCAGCAAATAAAGTTCATATCAAACAATTCAACAAGCTTCTGTATGAAAGAAATAGGACTCAAGTAAAGAATACCATGAATCACTTTTCCCGTTTGAATAGGAAAAGGGTCGGACTTTTTTGGTTCTTGTAATGGCCTTGGTGCAAAGAAGTTCTGCGGGATTCCACTATGAAGCATTTTTGTAAATATTCCAAGTCTTTGATGTGCATCACTAAAAGGTTGACTTGTCTTTGTTTCTATCAGACTGAGGAGAGTGTGCGAGACCTAAAAAAGTGAATATGATTTTCAGGACCTTGTTGTAACACTAGTAGTTCCAGTAGAGCAATACGACTTACTTGCACAACTAGCTGATTACACCATAAGATGACCTGGTGCTCCATTGACAACCACACGTTCTTCATACCAGTACTGCTCATCATAAAGCCATGTGTAGGAGGAACAATACCATCAAGGGACTCTAACTTTGAGCGCACCTGGAACATAAACAAAACATGATCATCTATCGGATAATCAGTTCAAAGAACGATTGGTAAGTGGTGGCATAAATCATTTTACACCTTTGAGAGAACATATTATGGGGACACTTTTTAATTGTCATAGATACCAGGTCATAAAACAGGGAATTAAACTAGTTTCCAGAACACGATATCCACTTCATACTGAGGTAATTGAGTTTAGAATAAATGTCATGAAGCATGACCAGATTGTTGCGAAGAACTCATGCTCGCCAGAGAGCTCTAATTAGTACAAGTAGGTAAATAAAATACCAGTTTTATTCTTTCAAATGATATCACATAATCACAAGAAAAGTGGTTCTCTCCATTATAACAACTTCATAAGTTTCCCATGAACTCTTATCTCTCATTCTTTATAACAGTACAAGTAAATGCAAACATATGTCTACCTGGTAATCGTTATAACCACCAGAAATGGAGACAATGACGACATGAGAAAGTGGAGGATCAGATATGTAGAGTCCAGCTTGAGAGGTTTCAACCTCATATCCTTTCCTCCACGCTTGATTCACGTGTGTATAATAGTGGCCCAAAGATGGCTGCAACGCCACCGGAGGATACCTGGAGAAGAAAATAATAAAGATACTGACAACCGCACAGAGGTCAAAAACAGCTAAAGACGATAAGGATACTATGAGATTTACTGGTGTGGGGTGGAAAGGGTCAGAATAGTTTCAACAGCAAACTTTCTTAAATGAGGGTGCACTACTGCAGCCCTAGCAACAAAACCACCCATAGAGTGACCAACCAATATCACACTTTTAGGTAAACTGCCAGACACAGATGCGCCTTCTTTTGCTCTAGCATCACGAGATTCTTTATACTGATCCAGAATCTGCAATCATGAACATCACACAACAATTAATGGAAATCTCAGCAAACTTATGTTATAGAGAGAGAATACCCCATCACTAATAGAAGTTATAGTCCCTTCTTTTCTTCTTCACTAAACTTTTTCTTTAGATATTGTATGTATTGGTTTATTCTTTTAACATGGGGAACGTATTTTAAAGAGATAGAATAACCCCATTATCAACAAATGGTATATAACGTGAATTTTCTTTTCCAGTAACTTTTTCTTTGGATATTGTAGGTGCAGGCTATCCTGTAACATGATTGTCTGCCTGCCTGTGGGTGGCAATTATCAAACCTCAAATATATTTTACTTATAAAAAAAAGGTGGAAAAAGTGATACCCTGTGAATGGCATATACTACATATTCAGAGTGTTCTTGGAGTATCTGACCATCCATTGCAGAATGTTCACCTTCAAGATCCACTGCAAACCAATCCAGCATGGAAGCATATCGACTAGGTAATGAAATGTCGTTTAAATCGATATCCACTCGACCTCCCAAATTCGGGGAAGCTTGGTAAAAGTTCCAGTCAAGTGGACCTCCTTGATAAGCCCTATCAGATTCTGCACCCAGGGATCTAACCTGTGTAAATGCAGGTGAACATACATTTTTGAGCAATTAATTAGGACATGAATATAAAATGAAAACTACTATATTGATCCATCAATGATGCATTACTTTCTCCACTTGATCATGAATCTAAATGAAACTCAAATAATAATATACAGCTAATTCACTAACAAAATAGGAAGTTATGCAGGATGAAACATCCATTAAATGAAAAAATCCATGATCCGCCAATTAAAAACAAGAGGCTTGCCTGTTTGTAGCTTCCACCATTTCCAGGGATAAAAAGAACAGGAATACCATTAAGCTTTTTAAGATGATCATCAAAGTCGATCTTTCTCCAGCCTTCATGGTACAAATACAACCCATATTTCACAGAGGACACATTTTCCGGCGTTGAAATGGGAATATACGTGGGATACATATACGTCATGGCACAACCATTAGATATTGGTTTCAGTAAACCATAAAGACCTGCAAGGCCCATCCACATAGAAACGGCAACCACAATTGCTACTCTAGATTTCGTCTTGAAACTTTCCATGTCCACGCCACCTCTAAGTACCATCCTCGACATCATTTTCCAATCACCAGCTGCAAACGGAATCTGTCATCCTACATGAGCAATCAAAGATCAAACGAACCACTACGCTATGCAACCAGAATTCAAAGGAGAAAGGGAAGAAAAAATGATTCACACTCTCACACAAATAATTCCTGCTCCTATCAACTAAATTAATCGAATGCAAGCACCCAGCCAAGCACACTGAATTGAACATCCTATATAGTTTCGAACCAAATAGTAAAAACTATCATCCTACTCCAAACAAGTACAACTCGAAATTCGTAGGTTTCATCTTAAAATTAATTAAAAAAAAGCATAATGCAGACAAATTCACAGCTGAAACAACACTTGCACGAATTAAAAGCGAGAAAAGAAAAGAAGGAAGTTAAGCAAATCAATCGGCGGTTTACCTCAGAGAATGAGATCCAGTTGAGAGAAACTGTAGAGAGAACAGCAGAGCGGGTGTGAATTCGCGGAGCTAAAGTTAATCCGATGGCAGGGAATTTCGATTAATGGAAAGAATTATTATTAGGGTTTTTTGCAAAAACCACCCCTGTATAATCTTGAATTGCCGAAAAAGCATCCGTGTTAAAAAAATTAGCACATAACCCCCTGTGAAAATTAGTCAAAGCCAAAAAGGATCCTACAAGCTCAATGTGCGATGCACTCGCGGTTTGTGCGACTGGGAGTCTGATTTTTGACCTAAAAAGACCCAAATACCCTAACTCAACATTTTCGAAAATTACAAATTTATCCAGGATTTTTCACATGCCTAAAATGAAGTTTTTAGAATTTTCGATTCAGTCCCTAACAATTTCAGAAAAACCCTCTCTCCAAATTATATAGGACCAAATTGCAATTTTCATAATTTCTTAAAACCTAATCATCTCCCTTCTCCCTCTCCTTCTTCAGATCCACTCATTTGCTAAAAAAGAAAGGGGACGAAAATTCCAGGCCCCCCCCCCCCCCTCTCTCTCTAGAATTCCAGCCCATTTACAAAAGAAGTAAAAACAAAAAAAATTGCTTTCTCCCTGAAACCCGGCAGAAGACGAGGGCACTTCACATTGAAGATTTGGCAGATGAGAATTGGAAGAATTGTCCGTCCCTTCTCCGTTTCTCTAATGGTGGATCTGAATTAAAAATATTTTGAAGTAATTGTTTGAAGTGGGGCGGCGGGTGTGTTGGCAGTGGTGGTGCGACGGTGGAGGGTTGGATGGAAGAAAAGGAAGATGATGCCATGAGTTGAGCACCTGTGCGTGCTAAATGTTTTGTTCTTTATTCTTTCTTTTTTTCATTTTTTTAATTATTTTATTTTATGCATTTTATTTTTTTAAAATTAAAATATTATTAGTAATTTCATCTAACTTAGCAGCCAATTTCAGAAAAAGGGGCGATGTTCTTTATCAAACAAAACATAGGGGGGTATTTGCTAATTTTTATAATATGAGGACTTTTTTGGCTATTCAAGATTACACAGGGGGTTATGTGCAATTAGCTCTTATTATTATGTTTACTTCATTAATTAAGTAATACTGAAGAAATACAAAATTTAGTGTTCAAATTTTTTTAATCGAAAAAGCGGAAATGTTGGTCCAGTGGTGTTTTAAGTCGTGTTTGTTTCTTTTGGGGCGAGGCCAGAAGTCCTATTAAATCGCTTTTTTAAATAGTTTGTATCTTTGTCGCCACCTGAGCTGACGACACGTGTCATCAGATTTGGGCTGGGCCTGTTTGTGAGTACTGTTTAAGGAAGGTAAATCTTTTTGAGGTTTGATGTGGCCCATCAATTTAAATTCTACTTACATATTTATAGTAAGAATTTAAATTGTAGTTTGGGATGTATATGACACAATAGTAAGACATATTATTGTATTTAATTAAAAAAAAAAAAAAAGAGGTACATATGTATATATATATATTTTGGTAAATTACTGTCACCACTAAGGTACGATCAAAATACGAAAAAATTCCTCATGTTTGAGTAATACAATCACACATCAACTATGATTTTTTTTACACGTCCACTATTGTGGTGTCAAATTTAATAAAATCTTATAGATTATGTGAAATACTCTCCAATTTGTATACGTTTTACCACATTCGAGCTCTACATTTTAAAATAAGATTATCATAAGATATCTCTTGACTTGTAAATATCAGATGGTGGTTCATCATAAATTGCATTGCACAAAACGAGTACAGACTGAGATCATACTATAAAACCTAGAAAATTATATTAAATTTGACACCATAAAAATAAACGTGTAAGAAGATTCATAGTTGAGTAGTGATTAATTATGATTACCCAAATAGAAGAATTTTTGTTTGTAATTTGACCTTATTTCAGGATAGTAATTAATCATATACTTTAATGCATTTCACGACAGAGATCAAGAAAAAATAATAATAAATATAAATTATGGTGTACCACCACTACTTGATGTCTAGGTTAAAAAATGTCATCTTTATTCTAGTGACAATAAGGTAAATACAAAGGTAACAACAAAGCATTCACTTTAATGAAAAAGTTGAAGACAAAACTCGGTTGCAACCTGAAAAATGACTTCAACACAATCATTTCTTCCACTATACATCGTATAACCATTAGTACACTACAAAAAAACGATAATATACAGTCAGTTCGTACAACCCATCAAAAAAAGAAACCGCAATATTATTACATCTTAATATATTAAAAAAAAAAAAAAAAAAAAAAATTTGTAGCTAAAGTCAATAGGAGAACTCGTGACCTCGAAGAGAGATATGTTTCTTGACCCAAATAGCAATATCCTCGGCACAAGCCTGAGCTTGAGGGGTCTTCAAAAGCATATCAAGCGTTGCAAATTCATGAACCGCGTCTTTGTACTCAAGAACCGGAGCATCCACATTTACCTTACGGAGCTCCTCTGAGTAAGCAATTGCCCTATCTCTCATCCAATCGTGTTCCGCCACAACTGTCAGTGTTGGAGGCATTTGTTTCAGAGGAGGTCCTTGTCTGTCTGACGAGAGTGGGTTTGCAGCAGGGTGATCGAGGCTGAAATCATCCTCGGACAAGAAAAGTTTCCACGAGAGCATGCACATTGCCTTGTCGTAGAAGTATGAGTTTGCTAGTTTTATTTCCGAATGTGTTGGCACACTTCCGATGAAGAAAGGGTACACTAAAACCTGGGCGACCACCTTTACTGGGTCCAAAAGCTTGCCAGCTTCAACAGCTTTTCTTGTCATGTAATCAGCAATGTTTCCTCCACAACTCACTCCAAGAAGTACACACCTGCAATAGTATACAAGTAGAGATAGAAATAATTCAGGAAGATTCATTGTGGAACACATTCAGATAGAGATGAAACAAGTACCGGCAATATAATAAATTCTGTGATTAGAAAGATGTCAAATGCGACAGCTTAGCAACATAACAAGTTTTTCCTTGATCGTTGACATTATCTAAGGGTATATGTAGTAGTTTACACACACAGTAATGCAGGCCTTCATATTTGTAAGTTTCTTTTTTTGTGGTTAAACCGTGGTCGCCCTTAAACGAACAATTCAGGATATTTGGTTTGAGAAAAGTCCAAGGGTGAAAGGGTAGTTGGATGATTTTTCTGTCACCATAAAAGCCTATGACGAATGCTAATGCCACGCAGGACAGAGTTCTATTTGCTTCCTCTGCCAGGTTTGTGACCATAACATTGCATTTGACACCTACCACTTGTTAAAATGTTTTAAATGGACAACCCTTGAATCAATACCTTGTGAGCACAAAGCCGGAAACTGAAAATAGTAATCGCACATAATCCACATTCTCAGAATATTGAGAGCACAATAAGCATGCACTCGTGATAAGATCAATTAGTGAACAAGCTCAGCAAAGTTCTTCAAGAAAAAGCAAAATAGAAGTTCTATTATGGTTATCATAAAATAGAATTGGTTCCAAGAAAATATAGGATATGATACCCAAGAACCACTGCTGCCTAACCGCATCAGCTTCCGAATTGTTTATGGAAAAAACGCAACACAATCTAGTATCCATAGAAACCAATTTCTTTCGATTTTCGCATCATTCATGACACTGATAATTGATTACTTAACAGCTAAATGGAAACCAGATGAAAACTAGGAATCCAAAGAAACCGACACAAAAAAATCCATCTCCATCATAAATATTTACTCAGTGAGTAGCGAGAACACATATGTTTCCATATCAGAAAAAATCAACACAAAATAATCCCACATCGAATACCAATATCAAAAGCAACGAATGAGTGATCGAAACAAACCTCGACGGGTCCCCATGAGCAGCCAACCAAGGCTCGACCATAGAAGCTCCAAAAGCATTAGCAACGTGTCCATTACCCTCTGACCTCCTCAAATCTCCCCTTCCTACCCTCCCCAAAGACTTACTACATTCAGCCAAATTCGACTGCTTCGCCAGCCAATACAGCACCTTCAGCCCATCTTCAAAAGCTGCAGGGTACTTATTCTCCGGTGCCAACCTATAACCCACAGCCACCACAATCACATCGCACAATTTCGCAATCCGCCTACAGAAAAAATCATTAGACGACGAATCATTGCTCCCGCTAACAAATCCTCCACCGTGAATTTGCAACATCACAGGCAATCTGCGGCAGTTATTCCCAACCGGATTATAACCTCTGTAATCAATACTACCTCCGTTGCTGCTTCTTCTGAAACCATTATCGATTTTTGAAGCACGATTACCAACTATACCTTCATTGCTGCTGGAAACAAACTCATCCTTCGAAGATCCATCGCTGTGGCGACGAATTGGTACCTGATTTCTATCGGATCCGGAATTAAATATCCCGATACGGGATCTGGTTTTGGAGTCGGGAAAATAAAGGCAGGTGTCGGGGAGAAATATACGAATTGAGAGAGATGTTAAAGGATCGATATGTATGTCTTTTGTGGCGACGCCGTCGGTGAAGGAAGGATTGGCGGCGGCGGCGGTCTCCTCCTCGGGGCGTGACGTCACCCCAAACGTACCACCGGCGTCGACAGCGTCATTTTCGAGTCCCTGTAATCGGTTCTGCAACCGATGCTTTAGCATAAGCTTGAAAAAAACGCTGTATAATTTAACGCCAATGCTTGGCATTTTCCACGGAAAATATATATTTATACGCACACCCAATTTCTACAATTCTTCGTACATTCGAACGATGAAGAAGAAGAAGAGAAACGGATGATCGTTAAAATTCAAACCTGGCGGTGCGAATCGAGGATTTCACATTGGAGAAATTAGGTCAGTTTTTTCAGGAAAAAATTTGGAAAAATCCCAATTTTTCCGATGAGCTTGGATGGAGAGAGAGAGAGAGGTGGGATTGTACTGTGTTCTGTGAATTACGATATAAATCATTAATTTGTAATTAATTAATAACTAACAAAAGTATTAAATTAATAATGGTAATGGAATAGTAGGATCATCAACTCAGCTTAACACTTTTGACCCCTCGTTGAAAATAGATTTATTTATTTATTTATGAATTTAATATATCGCAAAGGTCAAATTTATTTTTAATCAATATATAAAAATAATAATCTATGAGATATAAGTAGGGAAAATTAAATTTAATTTTGATAAGTAGCCACTTATTAAGTATAGTAATTTTCTTCTGCATATCAACTTTTTTTCATTTTTTTCCTGAATAAAGATCAGATCCTGTAATTTGCAAATCATGCGAAAATATATAAATCGCACTGAACTTAAACAGTGTGTAATAAACTCGACCTGGTCAGCGTTAGCAAGAAAATTCGAACTTGGGCTATAATGAAACATACACATACATCTCAAATTAGAGAACATTAAATAAAAGACCAATTCAAAAATTCTCTTGCTTATAACACCAATTCTAAAAAGATGGGAAATCATACGAAGAAACATGCACTGAAGAATCTATACAAACTCCCCGTAAGTTTGGCTGCCCAAAAACCGTATATACAAATCCGCGTCTCAAAATCAAAACAAAGGTTGATAACAATGATAAATCCCCGTACCTTCAAACTGCTTGACCTCGTTAGGGAGACAGAATGTGTAATCAAGAAAATATTAGTTTCACCTCCATGGTCAATCAACACCGATAAAAAAGTCAACCCACAGTTGCTCAAACGAAAACAAAAGAAAAGGGAGAGTTTTTTTTCTTGCTTCAGCCAGGTGGCGCCTTACTGCTAAATGCTAATTAGAGGCTTTTCATTGCAGCTATTTCCTCCAAGCGTAGCCATGTTTCTTTGCGTTTCGTATTGGTTTCTTCTTCTCGTTTTTCGTCTTGTTGGAATTTGAGCAAGCACTCGTCGAAGAGAACGGGGTCCACGTCAGCAAAGATTTTTCGTACATTTAGTGTGAGGCTCTGCACTGCTTGATTCCAATGGTTTCTTGAATTCTTCTCAAGTGCAGGGAAAATAATCGGCAGTATAATTTTGCGATTTTGTTTTATTAGGTTCTCGATGTGACCGTTGTTCCATAAAAAGAGTGCCCTTTCAGCCACCTGCATAAACAAGAATTATAAAATGTCTTATGCTATATTAAATTGACTCTTTATGCGATTGTATAGAGAGCTATCAATTCATTACATCAACGAGTCTAAACTCAGATAAATACGAAAATGTATCTTCAAATAAAGATGTTATCAAACTGTAACTTAAGCATGTACGAAAATTAGAACCACCGATAAAAATTAAAAACCTCAGCAAAACTGGATATATATACGAAACCAACCTGAAAGTGTGAACTGCTCAAACAACAACCGATCCTCCGGAACAAAGGAACCATACATCGCTGAAACTCAGTGGGCTGAGTTGCTTCCAACACTTCCTCCAACTCACCCAAAAACATGCCCTCCTTCGAACTATTTGTGATTGGCCAACATTTGAGTAACCCCCTTATTACAGTGTCGGCAAGTTTGCTGTCCTTTTCCACAAACTGCGTGATGCAATAAGAGAGCTGCTGATGGTACATCGATACGCACTTCGGTTTGTGAAGTGGGATCAAAGTCCGAACAAGGAAAAGCTTGTGCTCTTCTTTCAACGGCAAAGCAAATCCATTTATAATGCTTCCCAATATTTCCAAAAGCTCAGCAATCCCGTTATGCTTCTCCGTTTCGAAAATAAAACGGAAGAATACATTGTTGATCGATTTTCTAATGAAGGGCCTATGCACCATGAATTTTCCGTATATGCGGTGCAGCACGTTCTTTAAGTAGTCCCTTTCTCTAGGATCTTCCGAATCGAAGAGATCTAATAACCTTAAAATAAAAGAGTGATCGATGTAGCGTTTTGCCAGCTTTGCATCTGTTTCTGGGGAAGCTACGAATCTGAGAAGGAATTCGTAGACAATTTGCAAGTGGGGCCATTCGGGGTCCATTAAGGGCTCGTCTTCTTCCAAATCGAATCCTTCTATAACTTTCCTTTCACGTGGCTGTGTAGAGACTTTACGGAACAAATTCATGGACACCATTCTCACGATTTCTTGTATGACGGTTTCGTTGAATTTACCGTTTGCTGAGGTGGCGTAGTCAACGAGCTCCACCAATGTCTGCCTTTTGATGTCCTTTTCTTTTAAATTCTTTAACGGGTCGGTGAAGTCAAACGTTACGCAACACAAACTCAACTTTCTAATAAATAGGTTTTGCTTCTCGGAAGTTGGGACATCCTTAAAACTCGGAAGTGCTTCGTAAGGTAGAGCTCCTGCATTTCCATTTACCTTTGGGTCGTAAAGACCTGACGTAAAATTGGTTCTAGAATTAACCAAAGCGTTTGAAGAGAAAATAGAGGATCCTCCATCACGATTTTCCGCTAACTTGCCCTGTTTCCGTGGAATCCTATTTAGAATATTCTTGATCATCATTCAGTTACACAATCACAATATTCTTCGGGTAAACTCAACCGCAGTTACCAAATCAATCACTACAAATCAATTACCAAATCGATCTTGTCCAATTTATAAGGCATCTTCTTCACCATAAAAAGTAAACATACATGATTTGATGCATTTCTGCTGTAGATAGCAAAGAAATCCCATCTATTAAAGAGAAGAAAATGATTAATTAATTAATTAACACAAAGAAAAAATCTCCCATTCACACACAATCACAGAAACCAGATTTAATTTATCAATTCACTAACAAAAATACAATTCAAAAATCCTTATAAACAAGCTAACAGTGCGCTGAGTTCACTCTTCGTAAACAATCACGATCCCACATTTTTCCAACAAATTTGAACTAATCACCTACACATTTACAGAGGGGAGAAAGTAAATTGGCCAGGGAAAAAAAACCCTAAATTAAATATGCAGGATTCGGACTCACCTCGAATATCTCGGTTTTGTTTCCCAATTTTAGAAAGTTTTCAAATTTTGCGCTAGATCAGCAAGTGTTGAAAGATCTGAGAGCGATCTAGAAAACCCAAAAGTGAATTAAAATAGCAAAATCCAGAACCCAAACACCAGTAGACTCACTGTATAAGCTATACAAGTATGGATATACACACAAATTTCAAAACTTTACATGTACGAGTACAGAGATACACTGATGAATATATTTGCTAAATTACGACCACCGCCCCTTAACTAAAGTCAAATTATGGGAAAACCCCCTTTTATTTTGGTAATTACAATCGCCCCTCCTTTATGAATATTTTTAGACTTGCACCCTTATAGGGTCAAATTCAATACAATCTTCTAGATTTCATGGAATGTTCTCTAGTTTGTACTCGTTTTGTGCAAAATTCAGTTTTTAATGCATCACAATCTAATATTTAAAAGCCAAGAAACACATCTTTTGATCGTCTTGTTTCAAAATGCATAACTCGAACGGGGTAAAACGGGTATAAATTGGAGAATATTCCACTAAATTTGACACCGCAATAGTGGATGTGTAAGAAGATTCATAATTGATCAGGTGATTGTATTATTCAAACATTATTTGAGTTTTCTCGTAATTTGACAGTCCTCGAAAGTAATTTACCCTAATATTTATGTTGTAGTGCAAAAGGCTAAAGATTTGGGCTTTTTTTTTCTTGAGTAAATTCAAGTCCATTACAAGGGGAAGTAGAGGAGGGGGGACTCGAACCCTAAACCGTTACCCTGTTGGTAAAGGCTAGATACCAACTCTCGTAACGAGGGTTGAAAAGATTTGGGCTTATTTTAAGGTGAATAATGTTGTAATATATCAGAAGTTTCAAGACTTTCACATGTAATAAAAGCAGTTAGGAAAATATAACAAGTCACAAGAAAAGCCCTTGGCTTAGTGAAACAAGGAATATGCTACATTCTTGTACTGTTTTATAACTTGTACAATCGCAGAGTTCCAGCAAGAGAGAATAATACAAGTCTTGATTTCAACATCATTCTAAAAGCTAAGACGAAAAAAAAAAAAAAAAAAAAAAAAAAGGAGAAAAAAACGTCAAATTTGCCAATGAAGTTCCGGTGAAGAATCTAAAACCCCCTGTAGATGGCTGCCCAATTATGTATGTACAGTCCCGATTTTCTATTTCAAAAACGAGGTTGATCATATCAGGGACAGAATCGGTATTATACTTCATCCAGCACGAGCTGATGGAATTTAAAAAAACCGGAAGCATAACAAGAAAGCAACCAATAAAATACGCACCAGCACTTCCATTTCATAATTCCACCTCGGAGCCCACTATATTTATACCCATCCACGATCAAAAAATACCAATCAGAAAGTCAAAAGACAACGGTGGGACTAGAAACAAAAGCCCCTCCGTTTTTCAGCCAGATGTCCTGTTATTACTGGTTGCCTTCATTGTAGCTATGTCCTCTAAGCGTTTCCATGTTGCTTCACGTTTCGTCTTAGTTTCACCTTCTTGTGCTTCGTCTTCTTGGAAACTGAGCAAACACTCCTCAAACAGCTCGGGGTCCACGTCAGCAAAGATTTTGCGTACATTGAGAGTCAAGCTCTGCACTGCCTGATTCCAGTGGTTTCTAGCGTTCTTCTCCAGTGCGGGGAAGATGATTGGCAGTATAACTTTTCGATTTTGTTTGATCATGTTCTCGATATGGTCATTGTTCCATAAAAAGAGTGCCCTTTCTGCCACCTGTCAAAACAAGAACTAGGTAAGTGGATCATGAAAATAAACTTGTTGCCTATGAATCAATTTTCTGATCGGGTCTACATGGTCTGACTGAATCATCTTTATTCTTCTGCCGAAATCTAAAATATTACTTGCAGTTTATTATACAGAGGATCTGGGATAAGTTCCACATTTAGATAATCACAACTCCAAATTTAACTCTCGTGCAATTATGCAATATGGATATCTTGATTATGAAGTTGATAACAGATATCAAGATCTGGAAAAGAGGTTGTCATGAAGCTAAAAAAAATCGTTAACAATGACAGAGTAGAAATCGGTCCTTGGATTTAGCCGCATGACAAGTAGATCCAGCTACGAGTCGCCGACAGAATATAGTAGATGCATTAGGTAAAGCGCTGTTAAAATGATGTTTATCGTCTAAACATGTTTTTCATATGTTCATTTCACAAGAAGAGAAATATGATATTTCCAAACTTAACATGTTGTTTAGGCATCAACTTGTGTTCATATTTCTATTTGAAAAACTAAAAAATAAAGCATGTCAAGAAAATGTAGAAACTTCGACACATGCCAAATGTCGTCTGGAGAAACACCCGGGTAAAATCAGAATGGAGTTAAACTTACTCAAAGCAAGAAATGCTCTTAACCCAATGGATGCAAAAGCAAAGATTAAAATGATTTACGTGACCATAAATAAACAACATGTTGTGACAATGTGAAAATACATGCGATGACAATAAAACGGTAAACAACTAAGCACATAATTTGTCTTAAACAGCCAACCTGAAAATGCGAACTGCTCAGGGAACGACCAATCTGGCGGAACAGAGGAACCATACAACGCTGGAACTCAGGGGGCTGAGTTGCTTCCAACACTTCTTCAAGCTCACCCAAGAACATGACCTCCTTTGAACTATTCGTGATTGGCCAATATTTGAGTAACCCCCTTATGACTGTATCAGCAAGTTTGCAATCCTTCTCAACAAATTGTGTGATGCAATAAGTTAGCTGCTGATGGTACATTGGTATGCACTTTGGTTTGTGAAGAGGAATGAGCGCCCGCACAAGAAAGAGTTTGTGCTCTTCTTTCAACGGCAACGCAAATCCATTTATAATACTTCCCAATATTTCCAACAGCTCAGCGATCCCGTTATGCTTCTCCGTCTCGAAAATACAACGGAAGAATATATTGTTTATCGTCTTTCTAATGAAAGGTCGATGCACCATGAACTTTCCATATATGCGGTGCAGAACAGTCTTTAAGTACTCCCTTTCTCTATGATCTTCTGAATCGAAGAGATCCAATAACCTCAGAACAAAAGAGTGGTCGACGTATCGCTTTGCCAGCTTTGCATCTGTCTCGGCGGAAGTTACAAATCTGAGAAAGAATTCGTAGACAATTTGCAAGTGGGGCCATGAGGGTTCCATTAAGGGCTCCTCTTCTTCCAAATCAAAACCTTCCACAACTTTGTTTTCACGAGACTGAGTAGAGAGCGGACGGAACAAATTTACGGATACCATTCTCACAATCTCTTGCACGACAGTTTCGTTGAATTTTCCGTTTGCCGAAGTGACGTAGTCAAGGAGTTCAACCAAAGTCTGCCGTTTGATGTCTTTCTCTTTCAGATTCTTTGTGGGATCGGTGAAGTCGAATACTACACAACACAAACTCAGCTTTTTGATAAATAAGTTCTGCTTCTCAGCGTTCGGTACATCTTTAAAACTAGGTAAAGCCTCGAACGGAACAGGCCCTGCGTTTGCATTCACCTTTATATTCCATAAGTCGTGGCGTTTGTTTCCATTGTTTAGACCAGAGTTCTGAGATGAACTGATCCCAGAAAGAACTGTAGCATTTGAGTTGCCTGACTTGGAACCTGTAGCAGAACTGTTTCTCGAAGTAGTTGATGTATTTGAAGAGAAATTAGAGGACCCTCCATCCCGATTTTCTGCTAATTTGGCCTGTTTCCGTGGGAGCTTATTCAGAATATTTTTAATCATGGCTTAGAGCAACAAACAACAATGTTCTTCGACTTTGAGTGAACTCAAAAGTACCAATCAACAATTAAAAACCAGACGGCACCACACCCTCAGTGGTTAAGGATGTTTGTGAGATGCGGCAAGCAGGTCATAATATCGATTCCGACCCCCCGTATAACTCAGCGATCTAGTCCCAATAATTAATTCTCATCTGGTAAACCCAAAAGACAAATATCAGGAAGAAAATTCAACACCAAAAAAGTATTACAGAAGCCAGATTTAGTTTCATCTATTTATAAAACAACAATAAAAGATTCATGGAATACCTTTTATAGAAAGAAGAAAAACAATGCCACTTTTCCAATTTACTTTTTGAATTAAATTGCATGTCACTATCACACAGTTTAATGGAAGTCCCAGTTGCAGAATTTAAACTTCAATTAGAACAAGACTAAGATAACCAGAGAATATTGCCATGATAATTGATAATTGAATTTTCTACATGCTCTAATCACCACCATGAAAACAATCAACAGAAAAAAAAAACTCAAGGAAAAAGATGCGGATTGGAACTAACCTCAAATTTCGATTTCATGCCAATTTAATCTAACGAAAGATTCCCAAACAATTGAGCCAGATCACAAATTGCTGAGATCTGGACACGATCTAGAAAACCCAGCTGGCATTCTCCCTATAAAAAAAAGGCATCGATACAGAGAGTAGCATCCAGAACCAAAACCCAGTAAAGGTATACGAGTACGCATACAAAACCAAAGCTATCCGTACACAAGTGCAGACAAACGGAGGAAAACCGAGCAAATATTGCGGGTCATTGATTGATAAATCAAGTACATACTCGTCAAAAAATTCGATTGAAACAAAACCAGAGCAAAGCTAAAAGATCAAGTCTTCGTTTCGTGACTTGGGAAAATAGGGCCCAGAAGAGAGAGAAAGAGGAGAGAGAGGAATTGCGATATGGGCTTAAGAGGAAAAAGGGAAGGGAATCAATTTCTGGTGGTGGTTTGTTCTTGATGATGTGTTTCGGCTTAGTATTGATTTGTGTTTGGTTTTGCTCAATTATTATTATTATTGTTTTTTATTTTCCTTTAAATAATTTCCTCTCTACTTTTCATCTCATCTTTTTATTTCCCTTTTCTCACTCTTTCTTATATAAATTAATTTTAAAAAATAAATTCGAATTTCACCTCACTATGAATAAAATCTTTAACATACCAAAGTTTGTTATTTTCCTTTTCTCACTCTTTCTTATATAAATTAATTTTAAAAAATAAATTCGAATTTCACCTCACTATGAATAAAATCTTTATCATACCAAAGTTTGTCCTTTTTTTCCATTTAATTATTAATTACGAATTATTTACTAAAAATCCAGTCAAACAATATATGAAAAATAACTTTAACGTCGTAATAAATTTGAAATCTCTTTTCTGATATTCTTTTCGAATTATTTTAAGACGTTTTTAATTAAGCCGAAATGAATTTTATCGAATGATATTATAGCACATACGTGTATTGAATTATACGAACATCCACGTGTATATTTGTTTAAATGATAGAGGAAAAGTTACGTAGGAGACCAAGTAATTTTGATTTTATCAAAACTTACTTAATCAACTAGCATAAAATAAAATATGCAACCAAATTTCTACTGTAACGAAAAAAATGATTATTTTATTGCTCAAGTACCTATTCTTTTACTTTGGTTTAAAATCCACATCCTGATATTTGAAACGGTCTCGTTAATAATGCAAGGGATGACCTATCAATTAGAGCAAGTGAACCTATATTATATCAATTTACCGAGGTTCAAATCATCTACGAAATTATCGCTAGACGAAGTTCGTCATACATGGTTAGCCATTTAGCCTAATGTAGTTTATATCTCGTATAACTTGCAAGCTATTACACGAGAGTATATATTTACTTGCCTTTATATGATCGATTGCGGATTCCTAAAAATCGAACAATTGTTGACTAAGTCATTGATAGTTTGACATTTGAGGAAGTCAGATAATTACTTATCTTGTACTTGTCATTAAAAGCCAACTAGGATCATTTTGTATTACAAGAAAGAGAGCAAAAAAAAGGGAACTTTTTTTAGAATACTTCAAATAGAAACTTATTTTCGATTAAATCAAATAATGAAAATTAATAAAATAAGAACACCTACCATAATTGGAGAAAATCAAAATTATATGACTAACAAATTGCAAAAAACAAGAACACAGATCATAAACCACAATTTACTCTGAAATAAATATACAGCACATCCAGCTCAATATGAATCAACCAAAATCCCTATACAAAGTAGAAAACAATCCAGCAAAATACTCTTAGAAATCAAGTAACTAACAATCATCATTACATAAAACATGATATTCAAATTAAATCGTAATAAGGAAGTAGTTTATCGAACCAATAACTTGCCTGTGTGTAAAGGAAATGTCAACAAAGAGATGGCTCCTCCAGCGAAATTCTCAATATTGCTTCTAATTGTGGAATCTTCGAACCGCAGCAAGACAGTCTCATTGATTTGTGCGCACACAAATACAATAAAGAACTTCACGCATCGCACAAAAGTGTTAATCACAAAAGGCACATTGCAAACATGCGCGACACAATTCGAGGGTCAAACAATGAAGAAAGCCAAATAAATATGCTGGAAAATAGGAAGTGAATCTTCAAAAGCAATGAATACCTATCATTGCTCAATCAAAAACCCATCGATCGTTGTTCCCTGTTTACCTACCAATTAATGCATCAGTGTAATGCATGAATTGGGACAGCATGAATCTCTACATTTAAAAAAGTACATATATGCAACATAATTGGCACAGACATAGTCATAAAATCAAAAGGAAATTCACTGGAGACAAATCTCTCTTGAAGCTACAGCAGCAAGATCCCAATGTTCATGTCAATACTCCATTAAAGCTGTTTCGGTCTCTGATAAGGGTGCTGCAACAGAAAGACATAAGTTTCATCAAATTAATGGGGGAAAATGTGAATTATTTGTTCATGGAAAAACAATTATAAAAGAAGAAGTGAAAAACTAGTTACAGATGGATGTAAAAAAAATGGCATTTCTGAGATGTCAATTGTAAACTAATGATAGCTTTGATATCACTTCTCTTTTTCTGTGATCATGGATTGTGATAGATATAAAGAGTGAAATATTTGAGCAAGGCATCACAGAGTTAAAGTGTAGCAAAAAACAAGGACAAAATTAGCATTCGAACAAATAATAGTTTTTCACATAAAAGGATTAAACACACTGGCTGCGTACCGTGTATGATTGTCTCTTTGCTATATTCTCACAAATTCTCAGGTCAAGAACTAAGTGCATGGAGATAATAAATAATAATAACTTCTAAAAAACTGAACATATTTATGCCGTTGAGCCACAAAAGGAAGTCTGAAGTAAACTGAAACATCATACTTAATCAGGAATTAACTAGAAATCTTAGTTCAAGCATTTCACAAAAAAATTGAAAAAGTGTAAACGGGCAAAATCATTCACGGTTAGCAGCAGCAACAAGAAAATCGAAAGTCAGATGATTATGATACCTAGCAAATCCTCATAAGAATCTGCCAGAAATGCTGTATCCATTAATAAAGGAGGTGAGAAAACTTGATCCTGCGCTTCATCCATATCATAGAATGTCCTGTGTACATCAGAAACTGGTGAATTTGAACTAGCAGCATGAAAGAAACCGTTCACTCCATCAAATTCATCAAGGGATTCCAAATCATTTAACATGTCCCCCACTCCACTGTACTTGCTCCCAAGATAGTTGTCCTTAGCATGGGTTTGAAGAAAGGAAGAATCTGATTGAGATGTGAGCAACTGTCTACTCTTTAGAGAATTAAGTTTCTTATCTTGGCCATGTCGGGAAAATCCAGTTCCAAATGGTACAAAGAAGTGCTCAGAGCTATCATTAGAACGGCTATCTTGTGATGATTCCAAGTTGCATGATTGAGTTGAAAGAGCAGCTTCTCTAACAGATCTCTTCAAGTTTTGAAGAAAAAGAATATCTTCATCTACAGGTATAATTACAAAGCGAAAAGTTAAGAGACAACTGAGATTAGCAAATGTCAAAAAAACAAAAGGCGAAAGATGACAAACCATGTGAAGAATTATCCATGTGATTGTTCGATGGTGGCTGCTCTACGAACTTTTTCTCTGTTTCCATGGAGTTGGTTTGAGCCACAACCTGTCGCTTTTGAACGTTTCCACTTTTTCCGGAAGAACTTGGCGTTGAACTAAATAGCGGCGGCAGTTTCAAAGTAGGGGGGCTAGCTGACATCTTTTCAAGCTGAACAGACGAAAGTCTAGAGGCTAATTCAACTACCTCGTCACTAGCATTTTCCTGGGCATTAAAAAGATTTATTTAGAGCATTTTCAAAAACTAGGTCAAACCATGATATCATGACTCCAGAATTTTATTCAGAAAAATGAAAATCGTATTACCAAATTTTTCCCACCGCTCTCTGTTTGGTTAGGCATGTTTGATCTCAGTTTCGTAGGAGGAGGGAGATTAGATGATATGCTATCAACTTCCTCTGTAAGCTCTAGAATTGAGTTTTGTATGGTTGGAGCAACGTCCTTTAGTTGATTAATGAGCACCTGCACAACACCCCAACTCTTATCAGAAAAGCTTTTTCAGTGCAGACCTCTCGCTTAGCACCTCGACTTCCAGATGTGACTTAGTTCCAATGCATATGCGGTATGTTTCAAGGAAACAACCACCAAGATTCAGAAGAAACATTGCAACCCTGCATAAAACTAACCTGTATGCTGTCTAGGTGCTGCCGATGTTCGGCAAGTGTTGTGGTCAAAGACTCGGCATGACTGCTGGCACCACCATCATGCACACTTCGTAAGAGCTCTGGACCCTCTCCATTGTTGGATTTTGCCTAAAACACAATCAGTTCAAAGAATTCACTACATCAGAAGATATTAAACAACCAGCATGCTGACTTTAAGCATAAGAATTCCACCATATACAGCATAGAAGAATATTTTCTTGATACTGAAAAGACGTGTTCAGTTTTTGGTATCTCACACAAATTGTTGGGGAAACTCCAGGAACTGCTTTAGTCTCTTCTCAGTCAATTGCTAAAACAACCGTAAACCTTTTATGCAAATTGTCTGTACTATAAACCTAGGATCGCAGATTTTCACTAACCTCATAAAATTACAAAATTACTACCATAGACCACTTCTATGGCTAAAATGAAACTTAAGGACTAACCTTCGGTTTTCTCACTTTCACAAGCAGACACATTTTCCCATTACAAAATAACAAACGAGAAAAAGAAACACAGTCTTCTTACATTGTTCATATGTTTATACATCGGTTTCATTCTTTCTACATTGTTAGTGCAACTTCAACTTGTTTGTTCAGCTAGTGTGCATGGAAATTATTAATAACAAACTAACAATCTCCCAAAAACCAATGATGTGGTAGCAGTATGTTGTAGGATTTAATAAAATGTTTTTATCAAACTAATTGACATTTGAGTGGATTATAGGCCAGGATAAGATTAGAAAACAATTTTGGTTGTTCAAAGGGTAAAAGTGATCTACAAACAGGGAAATAAAGTGGTTCTCCAGAAAAGAGCATACCAGTTGGAGTGATTGCTTATGAATGCGCTGCAAGGCATGGGTCCAACGTCGCAAGACTTCGGCAATATCAACAGTAGGCTGCCCTCTTGTACTTCTTTCCTCAAGTCGGGAAAAATTTTCTTCATCTCCATGAGTAGGAGAAAATTCCCAACTATTTTTGTCCTCTTTGTTTAATTCTGATTGTGAACTCTCACTTTCCTCATTATCTAAATGTTGAGTCAAATTACTAGATGAAAAAGAAGAACTTTGATCCATTGCTGCCAGCAATGACGAACCAGAGATGCGATACCTGGAAAAGAATCCCAAGCATAAATACAAATAGAGCTAATTGCCTGTCAGTACGAACCAACAAACATTCTAGGAAAATTACCTATGCTCTCGATGAGCAATAAGATCCTCTATTGGGCCTGAAGCAAGGACCTCATGTTGGCCTGTACAAATAACACATATATTAGACTCCACTTAGTATTGCACGAGACAAACTAAAGAATTATTGTCAGTTGTCTCAAACTAAAAGAACTGGTGGGTTGAATGCTGTAAACATGCCAAGAGATCGTAGTGCAAATCACATCTATATGAATGTGCTGGGAAATGTTTAAAAGGAAAATTTGAAGTGGTTTTTACAGTGAATATCTTATTGTGGCTTGTCAAAAGTCAAAATAAAGTAGAAGATATGATAATATATATATACGACCTGTAGATACATAAAAGTTTATTCTCGGTCAACTGATCACATGATGGCAACCTAGGATACCGTACAAGTAAAAAAGCCTGACATATCATTAGAGACTCTGAACTCCAGCAAAACAAGATCAAGGAATGAAAACTGAGAGAACCACAAATTTACTTATGCTTACTCTTGCGAGATAACAACGAGTCCCACAACCGAGTAGCTCTTTGAACTATATGAGAGTTCTGACTTGAGCTAGATACAAGCTCATCCCAGAGTTCCCCTTCCAATTTTACTTTGTTTCTCAAATCGTGTAGTTTTTCAAGCTCTTGCTGTAGATATGCCTAACAAGAAGAGCAGATAGAAGTGTTTGACAAAGTCAGCCTTCCAAAACATCATATAGTTGGCATTATTCTGAAGTGAACCATCGTAAGATATTGTTTACCTCCTCAGCACATAAACCACGAAACTCTGCTGTCATTTCATGAGCCAAATCAGACCATATTACTTGCCTTTGAACTGCAGTCTCTGCATTTTTCAGAAATCTTCTTCTTTCAAGAGCTATTCTAGCCTGTTTATAGATAAATAGATTGAAGAGATTTAGATTAGCATATGGAAACTCGAAAATGTTTCTGAACATTTTATCAAGATATAGTATAATATATATTGCTGCAAGAAAGTTTAAGTTAGTTTTAACAAGAAGGATAAAATACAAGTGGCGTCATGGCAAACTTGTCAACAGCAAACAATTAACGATGAATAATTTAACAAACCAATACAGTTTTTAAATATAAAATGAGATTCTGAAAACTCCATTTTTCATCAACAAAGTCTAACTTTCATGGAAGAAATTAAGAACACGTGCCAGAGTCTGTAAATAACCTAAACAGGTATATGTAACTTTCATATACACTATAGTTAATTCAGTGTCACTATCCGTAGGCGCTCACAGAGAATCATACATCATATCTATCAAATGATAACTTAATCATGCCATGCCTTTGTTCTATTAGCAGAAAGATCAAACAAATTACCTTAGTTACAGGAAGTAGTGTAGCCGCATGTGAGAAAGCTACATCAGTTAATGGGGCAGGTAGAGGATTTGATGCTACATCAGCTGCAAAAGTTCGCCTATGAACTTCCCTTAAAGCATGCAGGGAAAGCTGCCATAAGAGTTCAACAAATCTGCAACAAGCAAATGTAGATTTTAATTATATATCCAATAGATGGAAAAACAGGACCATTGTTGGGACACGAGGCTAGCTTTTCCAGGAAATCTCAACTTTTATTGGTCTAAATAGCCCACTTGGAAACAAAATACCAGCCAGACTTATTCCGGAAGTGGTACATGTTTTCCAAAAACTTATTATAATGTAAAAAAAAAAATTAGTAGATGTCCTCTTACGATGAAATTGTTGTTCATTTTACCTTTTTCTTTTTGTCAAGCCCTTTACAAATATGGAATTGATTCTTTCCATATTTTATACTGGGATCACCTCTTTCAATCTCTTGAATAATTAAGTTTAGAACAACTTGCACTGGGAAACCTTGGTCGTTATCTTTTCTTTCTATATAAAAAGCCACAAACAGTGGCTCCCTTGACCAGAATTATTCTTAATCAGCTTTTCCAACTGTTATTTGAAATTTTCATTACACTAGAACTGCATAAATACTCTCCTCCCCATAGTTTCAACCATGCCAAATTTCTAAAGTTTATTACCAAAACATTATTAACTGCAAGTTAAACCTCAATCACTGCAAATTTCATCAAACTAAAGCTCAACTGTAGAAAATAAATCAAACTGAACACCGGCTGAACTCCATCTAAACTAACCTCGGTCCACAGCAAGTTGCAAGAGACGAAACCCTTGAATTGCTCCTGGGCAGTGCACCTTGTGATTCCAGCTCACTTATAATCCCTTGGACGACCTAAAAATTTCCCCAAAAAAAGAAAATAGCACGATTATAGTTAAAACCAAATCAATGCCTGTATAGACATAAATCCATAGATTTCCAACAATTTTTACCTTTCGAAAATCCCTGGATTGAGCCGAATCAAAAATTGGCCACACCTTATCGAAATCCTGTCAGAACGATCCAAACCACAAACAATTTTACACAACAATCAATCGAAAAAAAAATGTATATTCGTAAATGAAAAAGGTCTGAGACAAAATATACCTTGGCTGATTGAATTGGGCCTCGAAGAGACGACAAGATGAAGTATAAAAGCTGTTCACCCAATTTGGGGTTGGAATGGCGAAATAACCCGACCCGCGGAGTGCCGTTGATCGACCCGATTCCGATTACATTCGGATCCAAACCAAGCAACAAGCAGTTCGTGTACATTGCACTCTCCAGCTCAATCTCTCTCTCCTTTTCTCTGTCCATCGTCATTCCCCACAATCTCACTCTGTGATTTTCGGGGAGGTTTTAGTTTTCCGATTACAATTCTTTTCCGCTTTTTTACTTTAATATTTCTTCGAGTTCCATTTTATTGTAAATAATTTAAACTACAAAAAGACCCCATATTTCATGGAAATTAGTTTCTGACCCTTTTTATGATTTTATTCAACGAATTTATTACACGAATTATTCAATTTTGATTCTAAATAATTCGTGATAAATTTTTCTCGTGATGGGCGCTAGTTTTTGGAAATACGAGCCTTTTAAATTAATTTTAAATTGCTCTAAGGTCTCTGGTTGGGGTTTGTGATTTTAAAGTGTTGAGGGGGCTTGGTGGTATTTTATGAAAGTTATTTAAATGCTTTTAGGTGGGCCCCAAAATGGATGAATGAGTCACGTTATGGAAATTTGAAATGTGGGGTGACTTAATTCAAATAAATAAATAAATAATTGTGGGGGTGGCCCTAACGTGCGCCGATACACTCATTCGCCGGCTAACAACCGCCACTTCTGCTGTCGTCACCTGGTGGTTAAATAGTAATTATTTCCCTTTTAAGTTTATAATTTCCTTTTTTTACATTTTAACCCTCAAATTGTTGAAATTTGAACTCTTTGGTCCCCTCTTTTATTTGAAAATTATTAACTTGGACTATTGCATTTTTAACATAATAACTTGCTCTTTTAACCATGTCGGATTAATTTGGATTAAATGAAATTGAATTATTTTCTTATTGAATAATTGATTATTTAGTTAATAAATGCTCGGTTTTCTTAGATTAGATCTTGTATAAAACATGATATTTTTTTGTATTACAGATGATTTATCTATAAAATATTTTACTTTAAAATATAGCTTTAAGAGTAAAATCGTCTTTTTCTTAGTAGTCACACTTACAAAATTAATCATAGTGGTGGAGGTCCAATATTCATCGTCATCTTGACAAATTCATCGCAATCCAATAGAAAACCCTTAATTTGAAGGTTAAGGTTTTCATTTATAAAAAAGTTTCGAGTTTTTGCAAAATGAGATTTTCCGACGCTCCCCCGATTATAGATCGAATCGAAGTCCTTTCTTCCAGCTTTGAGGGTTCTAGCCTATTTTTTCTTACTAAATTTTAATTATCATTTTAATAAATTGGTAGATATTATCTTGTTAATGTAAAAAAACTAAATCTTCTTATCGACAAAAGAACCTGCAACCATAAACTGCACCGAATAAACGGTAAGAAATATAAACTACATTAGACTAACCATATATGATCAACTCAATCTATATAATATTGAAACTAAAATTAGAATTGGCTCGTAGTTTTGAAACAAGTGAGCATGCAATCTTGCCAATAATTGCTAGATCGAGATTGTCGGAGATGATTAGCCTAGTGTGGTTTACGATATTAAACGAGAGTATATATTTACCCAGTGCACCTACGATTGACCACGAGTTTATTTGTTAAAAAAAAAAAGAAAAGAAAAAAGAAAAACCGAATTGTGCCAAATGTACAATTTTTTAATCTTTTCATATTATGGGCCAATTATGGTTGGAAACTGAAAAGGAACCTCATTACCAAAGCCCAGCCCAAATCAAATAAAAAAAATATAAAAAGCCCAGCCCAAATCGAATAAATCACAGGAAAGGAAACTACACCGGTGCGGGTTAAGAACGGTTCACTGACCCGACTCGTTTGAATAACAGAGGCAAACCCAAATTCCCAAAAGGGGAAGAAAGAAAATCGAGGGGAGTAGCAGAAAGAATCCCGGGGATTGCTTTATTCGGTGATGATACACGATTCCTTACAAGCTTGTAAACGCAGAAGATTCATCGCTGTTTCTGCAATGGACTCTGAATCAGCTAAGGTAAACAGTATTCAAGTTTTTTCTCCGATTTCTAGAGTATTGATCGTGTTTCCCCGATTTCAATTTTATTTTCTGTTGTTTATTTGCCATGAGGATCTTCTTATTTCCTGTTTAATTTATGGTTTAGTTAATTTTTAGTAGCTTCCCTGTAAATTATTGTGTTACCTATATCTGATTTGCTTGTATGTTTAATGTTTAGAAATAAGTATTAAGAAACTTCTGTTATGGTAAGCGAAGAACTTGATTATCAATATAAAAGTTCAATGGTGAAATATAAAGATAGCAATGACTGAAAATATTTTATTCTGGTTGCCTGGTTTTGGATCTCGAATCTTGATTGATAGTTTTTCGGTTTGATCTTTTGAGTTCAAGAAATTGGGGTTTAGAGATTTGACACTTAGGTTAGTGCTTCGGAAGAAAAATGTCTTGATTATATGATTATCCACATTAAGATCATCTTCGTCCTCATCGTTCATCTTTTTTATTTTTGAATAATGAATCTTTCTTGTTAATCTCTTGCAATTGAAGCTGTTGCATCAAAGTTGGTATGAATTAATCCACTTTCTTGTTGGGGTAATCGGGGACAAATGTTTTTTCTGTCTTAATGTTTGTTATGCTGCTTAGCTTAGTTATTTGGAATTAAATTATTGATTATTTGGGTATATAGGCACAGCTTGCAGCTGCAAGAGAGAAGTATGGACGAGAAATCAGAGTGTTTGAAACATCTTTAGCTTCTGCAACCACTAGCAATGTTTCTAATATCGGTAATTGCAAATTTATCTTTTCGGTATTTCGTCGTGATTGTCAGCTGATATTATATGTGTGTTCAGCGCTTTTGACTTTTAACGTTTTCAGATGAAAAAGAGGACTTCTACGAGTTCACAACAGAGGACTATTACCGGCTTTTGGGAACTAAAAAGGAAGGTAATCTTGATTTAATTCTTGATATCGATGAATTTTATTTTATTTTCCGATTAGTGATTATGCTGGTGTAGATTATTGAAACTCTTTTAACATTTTTAAGCGATGGAACCATGTGCAGATAAACGTCTGAAGACGAAAAAGATCAGGGATTCAGAAGAGGCAGCTCGCAGGTCAAGGATGACAAAGGTGCTAATTAGGTTCTTTGCTTTTCTTCCAATTTCAAATATATTTCTCGTTTATTTTCAACCTTTTTGGGTAATAAATTATAAGCGGATACTCAGTTACGTATTTCATTATATTCAAGCAGGCAATGATCAGAGTACGTTTTCCTGATAACCATACACTGGAGGTCTTATTTCATCCATCTGAGACAATTCAGAGCTTATTCGATTTTCTGAATAAAGTGATTGCTCATCCAGAATTATCATTTTATCTATGTGAGTATACATTACTTCCATATTTTTCTTTCGTCCCGCAATCTTGTCTCAAAAAGCTTAATATATTGATAAAATTTGGTTATCTTTCAGATACTACACCTCCAAAAAAGCAAGTAAAGGATATGTCTCAAGATTTTTATACTGCCGGATTTGTACCCGGTGCAATCGTGTACTTTGCATACGATGTCCCAAAAGGTACTACACGCAAATTTAAGTCAATTTTTTTTTTTCTCCTTTAAAAGACATTATCGAATATCTGTATTTTGATTGTGTGAAGTTACTTCAGGTGGTGAAGAAAATGCTCCATTTGTCGGCCCGTTTCTTCACGATGATGTCATGTCTTTGCAAGGTCTGGAATTCGTGGCTCAACAGGCGGGGCCCACACACGAGTCCGCACCAGAAGAGGCTACAGGTAGCCCTTCTGTAGTTGTTCCTGAGCAAAAGCCGAGCGACAAGAAGAATATTAAGCCCAAGTGGTTGAAAATGTAAAACAACTCTCCATAGACAAACTTGGGATTAAGACTCTGTTTGTCTTCTCTGTATGTGATTTTTTCTTCTTTGGACATATTTTAGCTTTGTGGAATGATCCTTAAACAGATGGTTACTGTGAATATCTTTTGT
Source organism: Erythranthe guttata (assembly GCF_000504015.1). Next base: position 603,843 of record NW_012192868.1, on the reverse strand, counting down.
TGTTTAATCCTAATCCATTTCGTAGACGATCTTCTAGAAGCTGCTGGATAATCTACAATCTGTTATACATGAAGGGGCCTTTTTTTTTTCTTTTTTTTTTTTTAATGAAGCACTCAATTATGGAATTGAACCATTCATTATTTAGGTAAGTTGGTGGATGCACGTGGATTTATTTATGTTATGGTTGTATTTCAAAACTCAGTGGATATTTTCTGAAAATTTTATAATTTAAAAAAAATTTCCAAGTCGATAAAATAATGCTAATAAATACTGAGCTAAAAAAATAAATAAAAAATAAACTACATCATAATATTCAATAAAGCTTCTAATAAATATATATTATTTATAAGTGTCTTTTTTGAAGAAAATTGGTCTTTTTGGAATTAATTTCGGAAATCAAATCGGATTGGAAATTTCAATTTCTTTTATATAATTTCTAATTCCAATCTAAAAAATCGGAAATTGGAATTTCGAAAGTCGATATGAAAAAAGTTGTTTCAAAATCGAAATTTTACCTTCCGTTCCAACTTGCACACCTACATGTATTAAAAGAAAATTAATTCCGATTTATATAGTAGTAATTGTTACGAACAAAATGAGATGCTTTAATTACAAATTGATTTAGACACACCTCGACTACACCTACAACTTCACAGAAGAATCGCATTTGTTACGGCGGCGGCTGAATCGCATTTTATTCTACAAGTCAATATTCACAGGTACGAGTGTTTGGTGAAAAGCTAGAAACTTGAAACCCCACCCCACCCCCACCCCACCCCACCCCACCCCACCTCAGCACTTACGCACATGGCTGAATAAAATATCTGAAATTCAGTTCACCAACCCACAGTCACTCTCGCATAACACTTGCAAATTTAGTTTCCACAATTCTGCCAAACGATCGTATTCGTAATCAAACGTAGAAAGGTGCTTTCAGCTCTCCTATTTTTTTTTTTTATTTATTATTTTTTTTACGACGTATTATTCTATGTTCGCCAATGATCCGTTTCGTGAATTATTTATTTCACTTGTTTAATTTCTGTTCTGCTTTTGTTTACCTACTTCTGAACTTAAAAGAGAAAAAAAAAATTTAGAAGAAAAAGGAATGATGAACTGCTGCCGATTTTGTTAGGTGAAACTGTACGTATTTGAGTTGGTTGATCACGATTCCTTTTCATTTTTATTTTTCTGGCTTTAACACTTTTCATGTGCTCTGATTTTGGATTATTAGTTGTCTTGGATCAAACAATTGGGTGATTTTGTTTTATCACCATCTTCGTTGGGGTTTCGGTAAATCATAGTTTGTGACGAGAGTTTTAAGTTTTTTGATTATTTAATCAGTTAATTATGAAGATTTGATTGTTAAACAATACCAATTTGCTATTTACAGTGCCGATCCGGATATTTTTGCAAGTGTTTTCGTTGTAGCTGCTGTGAATTGAGAGAATGGCAGCATCTGCTGAATGGCACTGTGAGAAAAGACCGTTTAATAAGAATGAGTCTTTTACAAGAGACAATGAGAATGTGCCTGAAACTGGCTGCCTTTCTATAGTTGTTCTCGGTGCTTCAGGCGATCTTGCTAAGAAAAAGACATTTCCCGCGCTTTATAACCTTTTATCGACAGGTAAAATACTACAATCTGGATTTCGCTTTTAATATTCTCATGCATGTTGTTATTTATTTCAATTGCCTGTAGACTGAAATTATGCCTTGAATCAATGACTGAGATATTCAGGGATTTTTGCAACTGAACGACGTTCACATTTTTGGCTATTCGAGAACCAAGCTTTCTGACGATGAATTGAGAGATCGGATTCGAGGGTATGATTTTCTCATCCTATGTTTGAGTATGTGGCGAAGTAATTTGCTGCCTATATTTCTTGGCCTTTATTAGCAAAATGATTCAGAAGATATTCACTGTAACATAATTACTTTCTTGTAGATATCTGCCCCAGGCAAAAGAAGTCAAAGACGATGTCTCGAACTTTCTGCAATTGGTTAGCTGTTGCCACTAACCGATGTTTCCCTCATGCATAACCTTAAACGATAATATATGCTTAACATTATTGAATTTTTTCTTTGTTCAAAATAATGTAGATTAAATACGTGAGTGGCTCTTATGATGCTCGAGAAGGCTTTCAAGAATTAGACAAGGCGATATCCGAGCATGAACTATCGAAGAACAGTACAGAAGGATCGTCCCGGAGACTTTTCTACCTTGCACTTCCTCCTTCGGTATATCCACAAGTCTGCAAAATGATCAAGAGTCATTGCATGAATAGATGTATGTATTTTCGAAATTATTTTCATATATATCACTTACAAATGCATTGCTTTCTCCATAATTACGATTATTTCCTTACCTCCAGAGAAAGATTCTTTGTGATCTAGGTGATCATTATTAACTATCCTTTTAAATCATGATAATTTTGCAGACTTTGAACTATGGTAGATTAGTGCATCATACGTCATACTTTTAAGTTTTACGACCATCCTTTTTTTAATTTTTTCTTTTAATTCTATAATGTTTTCAGCTGACCTTGGTGGATGGACTCGTATTGTTGTTGAGAAGCCATTTGGTAAGGATTTGGCTTCAGCTGAAGAACTGAGCTCACAGATAGGAGAATTATTTGATGAGCCACAGATTTATCGTATCGATCATTATCTTGGAAAGGAATTGGTGCAGAACTTGGTAATTTTATTGCTTAAATAATTAATTGGAATATAATTATCATCCATTACAAACAAAGAAACACATTCATTTCCATGTCTTAAAACATTGCAGTTGGTACTTCGTTTTGCCAATCGCTTCTTTCTACCTCTTTGGAATCGCGATAACATTGCTAATATACAGGTACTAGCTTGACTTAAAAACCTTGAGATTTTTCTTGCATATTATTCCTTCAGTTAAGACCATTTTTTTTTACTTTGATTTACGACAGATTGTGTTTAGGGAAGATTTTGGGACTGAAGGACGAGGTGGATATTTTGACCAATATGGGTATGATTATGGAATTAATCCTGTCCTCCACCATTAAATTCTTAATTGCCAAGTTTAAAACGTTTTATACATTCTTTTCAATTTTATATCACTGTCTGGATAATGACGAACCTATATTTGTAACTTATTTTTTTGTCTTTGTTTTTGTTACTTTGTAGGATTATCCGTGATATCATCCAAAATCATCTACTCCAGGTGAGCCTTGTTTATAAAGACAGATAACTTGTTGAGTAATAATCCTTATTACTAAAAGGCCCGATTATTCTATTTCATATAAATCACGTTTTACGCAGTTGAAGTGCGACCTGGTTTTATATCTATGATTTTAGTTGTCAAAATTTTAAGACGAGTTGATCTTGGTTGTATACCAATATACAAACAAAATTCCTAATAAATGTGGAACAATAACACATGACTGTATAATCCCTGTCCCCTTTTGCTTGCATATATTGATTAGCCATAGAAATTTGCAGGTTCTTTGCCTCGTCGCCATGGAGAAGCCTGTTTCGATGAAGCCTGAGCATGTTCGAGATGAGAAAGTGAAGGTATATATGAGTTTCTTCAAGAAACTCGTGTAGATATATATTTTTTCTATTATTATATGTGGAAAATGAAGACTATATCCAGTTTCCACTAATGATTTGGTCTGAATTCAGGTTCTTCAGTCCGTTGTTCCTATAAAGGACGAAGAGGTGGTGCTTGGACAATATCAAGGCTATAAGGATGATCCGACAGTTCCAGACAACTCAAACACTCCTACTTTTGCCACAGTAATTCTACGTATACACAATGAAAGATGGGAAGGTAGACAAGCAGACAGCATATTACAGTTAATTAGCTGTATCATTTAATTTTTGTAACCTTGAGGGAGGATAATCTTGAATTAGGTATCTTATCTAGTGTGTTCGTAAATTTTACAGAAGTTATAATTACACTGTATCTTATGTAGTGTGTTTGAAAAACTGTAGGTGTGCCCTTTATACTCAAGGCTGGAAAAGCTTTAAATTCAAGAAAAGCAGAAATACGGGTTCAGTTCAAGGATGTTCCTGGCGATATATTTAAATGTACGTGCAGAACTTTCGACTTTTACTGTTGCATTAACTGCTGCTTCTGTTGCAAGTTTGCGGTACAAATATTTGTTTCTAAACTATAGTGATTTAAGAAATAATTTGCTGAAGTGACATGCAGATAATTACAGTAATATGCGGTAATTATTTTTGAATTTGCAGTGTTTCAAAATTTATAATGTGTTGCTACAGTTGAAAAGTTAATGATGCTTAGATTTCCAGATACTTGATATGAATTTGCGTGTTCTACAGAATTACGGGATTTCGTTTAATAAATATCACAACTTATCTCAGCAAAAAATGGGGGAATCGAAGTGTTTGCGGTTTAGCAAAAAAATTACGAATCCAGGCTTTGAAAATGTTACCCGAAATAATATGGGCTTATTACACTGAATTTTCATGCTTCAAAAGAAAATTTGTTTGAATTAGACAAATATATTAATATCTTTAGTTCATAAATTTGATTAGCAGGAGCAATCTTTCATAACGACAGTTAATATTATGCAGGTCAAAAGCAAGGAAGAAACGAGTTTGTGATTCGTCTGCAACCTTCTGAAGCCATATACATGAAGCTAACAGTAAGTACCGAGTACAACTGAGTAGTGCATGGTTTTTCGCTGGCATTTTAAATCACATGATGCTTTTCCTTACTTGGTATTTTCCTTACTTGTAGGTCAAACAACCTGGTTTGGAAATGTCAACTGTACAGAGTGAGCTGGACTTATCATACAGGCAACGCTACCAAGGAGTTGTCATTCCCGAGGCTTATGAACGACTAATTCTCGACACGTATGATTATACCGATCTTAGAAACACACCAAAACGTAGATAAATACAATTTTTTCTATTGCATTAATAATAACTAGATGATCCCGTTTTCGTGTTCACAGAATTAAAGGTGATCAACAACATTTCGTCCGCAGAGATGAGTTGAAGGTAACTAAAAAATCAGACGCATTTCAAGATTTGTCAAGATTCTTACATTATTTTATGCATAAGAGAATTACTATTTTTTCGAGTAATAATTTTTCCCGTTGTCGATTCACAGGCTGCTTGGGAGATATTTACTCCGCTTCTGCACAGTATAGACAAGGGAGAATTTAAGTCGCTACCGTACAAACCTGGAAGCAGAGGCCCCGCACAAGCGGATCAACTGTTGGAACGAGCTGGTTATGTCCAAACACATGGATACATATGGATCCCCCCTACATTGTAAAACGAATCATCTGTTAAATGACGATTATGCCCTTTGCTTTCTAGATGCTTTTGTTGTGTTGTTAAGATTCTAGCTTTCGTGTTATGGCGGCTAAAACGGTTGGATTTGAGTGGGCTGAGTCGAGAAATATGTTGTGCGCAGGCTTATATAATATGTAATAAATGCTTGTTTGGTTTTTTGCGAAAGCTAACTGAAAGATTGATGCATGAGAGTTTCTTTACATTTCGAAATAAGTAATTTTTTTGTTAATATTTCAACTTGCAAAACAAGAGTTGTAGGGTCATAGGTTGCTCTAAAATTCAAGTTTGATTTGTACATTTTAAATTGTGTTTTAGAAACTAACAATGATCTCTTGATTCAAACGTTGAAGACAAAAATTGCAAAGTCGCGTTACAAGTTAGAAAGAAGAAATGCGTTTTTATCTTTTCTTGCAAGCTCGTCATTCTTCTCAATGCACTCCAAGTTAATTAGATAAAGTGCACTTAAAACCGGACCGGAAATAGAACTGGACAACCATATCCGATTGTGTGAGCACTCCCTTTAATTTTAAATTTCTTAACCCTAAACCACACCATTAATTTGTTTTGCTGTGTATCCTTGAAATCCAATTTCATAATTTCAAGTAATTGCATTTGAATGTTTGAAATTAAAAAATGATTAGAGAATTTGGTACTCTCATTTTTTATTCTTCTATTCCCATTTTAACCCCCTAAACAATTATATATATATATATATATATATATATATATATATATATATATATATATATATATATTTTCAAAGCATCTGTATGCCGTAGGGATCTAAACAAAATACATACAAGTAAAATAGCGATTCTCTCTCTCCCTCTCTCTCTCTCCCACCACGAGTTTTTTTCTCTCTCCCAACTAAAATAGCGATTCTCTCTCTCTCTCTCTCTCTCTCTCTCTCCTTCCTTATTAGGCTTCTTCTGTTTGTTCCTTGCTTTCTAACTCAGTATATAGGTATAGATAGAGATACAAGTATATAGGTATAGATAGATACAACTGCATATTACATACATCTTTGCTTTCTGTTGTTCAACAAACTATATTTGCAGCATATATTATATACCTACAAATAATACTCACTAGGGTCAAACGTTTTGATTACTGTTGTGATTAGATTCTTCTGCCGAATACAATCGCCGCCGCCGCCGCCTCCATCTGATTCCGATTTCATTTATTATATTTCTATTTGCTCATAATTGCTATGTTTATTCTCTCGTTGCGATCGTACATTGCATTTGAGGGTTTCTTCTTCACAGGAGAACTTTTTAATTTCTCTTGACAGGTCTGTGATTATCATTCATTAAACCTATATCTTATGTTTTCCTTTTTTTTCTTCAAATCAGTTATTATATTTGGCTGTAGCAATTTTTAATATTAATCTGGATTATTGTGTGATTATTGTTTTTTTTAGGGGTAAATAAAAAGAGAAGGCCTTTAATTTGATAATATATTGCTGAAGAAGCTATGTTGTTGAATCAAGAAGAGAATGTGAGTTGTGGTGTTATTAAGTCTGATGAAGGGTGTGTAAATGTTGGTCATCTGTTGCCCAAAAATCTTTTTGGAACGGATCCCGATTCCGGTACTGGTGAAGCTTCTCGAAACAAAAACGACAACAACAGCAATATTTTTGCTGCATTTGAACTTTTGATATACGACGACAATGAAGAAGTGGATGATTTATCGTATTTTGGTTCTGAAAAATATCAGAAAGAGCATGTGAAGGATTGTAATATCGAAGGAGGTGCTTCCGCCCCGGCAGATGCTTTATTCTTTGCTCTTGGTTATCTTGAAGTTAAAGACCTTCTTTCGGTCGAAATGGTTTGCAAATCGTTGCGCGACACTGTTCGAAATGACCCCCTTCTTTGGAGAAATATTGAAATAAGTTACCCTTTGAGTGATAAAATCACCGATGGTGATCTTCTCCGATTAATCAACAGGTCTCAAGGTACCCTTTCCAGCTTGAGCCTTGTCAGGTGCTACAAGATCACAAACACGGGTCTTAAGCAAATTCTCGAACGCAGTCCACGTTTAACCAAGGTCGGTTTTTCTCGTTGTTGCTTGATTTTGGGCCTAAAATGCTATGTATAACTATTCCAGTTTTAGCAAGAAAATAATCTTGGTAGCTAACTCTTGTAAAAGTTTATTTCTTGAATATTCTCGATAGCTTTTAGGAACTAGTAGAATGATTTTTTCTTACACGTGTCCTTTGGCGAATGTGCAGTTAAGTGTGCCAGGATGCATTAGGCTAGAGATCGAAGAAATTTTGCGAGATTTGAAGCTCTTCAACTCCGCTACTTCACCTGGTATCAAATCTCTAAGAATTGGGGAACTCCGAGGTCTGACGAACGAGATGTTCGAAGAGTTCAAGATTCTCTTAGGGGTAGAAAAGGAAAAAAATCCCAACAACCACAAACCGATATTTCATCGGTCACCACAGCTGTATCTCTCTCTAGACGACGAGCGTGTGATAGACATCGAAACATGTCCTAGATGCCAGCGAGCAAATCTAGTGTACGATTGCCCTTCGGAGACTTGTCAAGTGGAGGAGGGGCCCCACCATCCCTCCACCACAAACAAGCCATGCAGAGGTTGCATATGTTGCATCTCTCGTTGTTTGAGCTGTGGGTGCTGCTTAGATGATAAGCCCTATGAAGAGACGTTTTTTCTCGAGTATCTTTGCTGGGATTGCTTGGGCCAGCTCATCGATTGGGATATGCCCTTTCACAAACTGGCAAGTTGCCATCTTGTCCTCTGTGGTTAGGCAAATCCAGCTTTTGAAATTTATGTCTTCGAAAGTCGAGCAATGGCAATGCCGCCGCATCCACCATGGGCCTATAAAATCGAACCAAAATTTTCGATGATTTGGTGGAAGAAATGTGGGGTTCGGCTCTTGTTCGTGGAGTGTCTGGAATACGAAACGGGGAATCTTTTGTTACGAGATGCTTGTTTTTAAAGTTATTTATGAAGTGTGATGCAAGAGAGTATAGGTTTAAAGGACAGAGGAGTTGGCAGAATCTGGTTAAGAGCTAAGAGTGTGTTGCAGTTGGATGGGGTGGAGAAGTTGATCCAGCAATCAAGAAACGCATTAGCAACTAGCAACTATAGGTCTAAATAATTATCCATTACTCAGTTGGAGTTTTTTTTTTTTTTTTTTTTTTTTTTTAATTTTAAATAATAATAATAAATTAATAATGAACGCCGTTATTTTAGTTCTTTTTTTTAGCACACGGGTGCCTATTTTTTAGCCGATTTCATGCTTGACTTGACTGTATGTTATTGAAATTGGTGAATATTTTTAAAATTTAATTTAAATTAAATAAAAATTAGATGAAAATTATATTTTGTTAGAAATAATATAAATTAATAAATATAAGTAAAAAGTTAATAAATAATCATTTGAGACCAGAATAATTTGGCGGGCCTAAAATTCAATCGAGCCGCTTACGTCATAGGCCCAGCCCACAAAACACCGACTTTGAACAGAGGATATTTTTTTTGACTTTTAAACCTCTGTCGATGTCGATCGAAATGTGTTGAATGAATTACTTCTTGCTTCTATTGTAAACCTACGAAATATAAATTCCTTTAGGGTTCTTCTGTTCTTCAATTTTTTTATTATCGTTTCGTTGTAATTTGTAGTAGTAATCTGCAGCGTTAGCTCATAACAATAATAGCAAGAGAAATGGGTAAAGATGGTGCTGAAATACCCGAAGATGCCAATGAACGTGTGTATTATCCTGTTTGTTTGGATTCTTAAATTTCGACATTTTTAGGGTTTATGATTTCTATTTCTTATGTTTATTCTTTTCTGAACTTCAGATTGCCCGGGGACTCAATCGGAATCAGCTGGAAAATCTGATGCTTGTGAAGGATGCCCTAACCAGGAGGCTTGTGCTACTGCCCCCAAAGGACCCGACCCAGGTCCATTTTTTTTGTTATCCGGGTTCTGGCAAATAAATTTTCAACATGGTTTCCTGTTTATGCTTTTTTTCGTAAATGGTTGCATCTCTGTTAATTGAACAAAAGCTAACACTGTGTGTAAGATTATAATTTGTTTTTTGCTGTTACACTTAGCTTGAGTCTGGATTTTAATTCCAATCCAGGCTGTATATCGAATTGGTTTCGATGGATTTTTGTTGTTTTGCACTGTGTAAATAATGTTTGAATTCTATATGTTAAGCATGCTATGCTTCTACTTATGTGTCAATATGCAGTATGGGATACGTAAGTTATGAGTGTAAAAGTCTTGAGCTTTGACGGTTAAATTAATTGATGATGTCTATGGTGAACTGTTTCTTTACTTGAATATTGCTAGTGGCTCAAATCTCAATGTTAATCTTGAACCTGGACTCTGTGTTTTTATTTTGTTACTTGTATAAATATTTATGTTAAACGAGACTTTGTATCAATTCTTTGAGATCACTGTGGTCTGTGGTTACCCTTATATTTGACTATCTTCTCTTTTTATTTTTGGTTGATTTTAGATTTGGTCTCCATCGTCGAAAGAATGGCAACAGTAAAGCACAAAATACTGGTATTGTCAGGAAAAGGCGGAGTTGGCAAGAGTACATTCTCTGCTCAACTTTCTTTTGCCCTAGCGTCCATGGATTTTCAAGTGGGCCTACTCGATATCGATATCTGTGGACCAAGCATCCCCAAAATGCTTGGTCTAGAAGGACAGGAGATACATCAGAGCAACCTTGGATGGTCTCCTGTCTATGTCGAGTCAAACCTTGGTGTAATGTCCATCGGTTTCATGCTCCCCAATCCAGACGATGCTGTCATATGGCGGGGTCCGCGTAAGAACGGAATCATCAAGCAGTTTCTCAAGGACGTGTATTGGGGCGAACTCGACTTTCTCATAGTTGACGCGCCACCTGGCACTTCCGACGAACACATTTCCATAGTTCAATTTTTACAGGCGACTGGAATAGACGGTGCTATCATAGTCACTACACCACAGCAGGTGTCTCTTATAGACGTTCGAAAAGAAGTGAGTTTCTGCAAGAAAGTTGGGCTACCGGTTTTGGGTGTCGTCGAGAATATGAGTGGGTTTTCTCAACAATTGTCGGAGTTTAAATTCATGAATGTGTCGGCGAGTGGTGAGCAGAAAGATATGACAGAATCGGTTATTGCGTATATGAGAGAGAACGCTCCGGAAATGCTGAATTTGATTGCTTTTAGTGAGGTGTTTGATACTAGTGGTGGTGGTGGTACTAAAATGTGCAGGGATATGGAGGTTCCGTTTCTTGGGAAAGTTCCTTTGGACCCACAGCTGTGTAAAGCAGCCGAAGAAGGAAGATCTTGCTTTGTTGATGGAAAATGCAAGGTGAGTGCACCTGCTCTCAAGGCAATTATAGACAAGCTTTTGTTGACAATGCAGGTTTCAAGAATGGATGATGGAGCCTAAGTTTATTGCTCGATTTCAAGAATCGAAGTGGTGTGACAGAAAATTTTGTTTCGTAATCTTAATTTCGTCGATATACTTTCTAAGTTTTGATATTTGAACAGTGGGGAATGGTTTATTCAGAAATGTATGTGTGATCAGTTTTGTTATTGATTGTTTGATTGTTAGCTTAAGAAGAAACCAGTTACCAATAATATATTCTAGCTTTCATTTTACATATGATTGTACCTAAGACTTTCTATAGTTTGTCTGGTTCTGTTTGTTAATATACTAATAAAATCATTTTATATATTATTATTTATACAACTTTTAAAGATATAAAACGTATCATATAAAACAGAGAATTCGATTTGTTTTAGTTGCAATTTACCAAACTCCATCTTATTAGGCAACATCTTATTAGGCAATATTTGAGATCTATTGATTTTATTTGCATTAAAACATATTTATACTTCGATACGAGATTGAAAGAACAGGCATCCACACCAGCGACACGTGTCTGGATCTGTGTCTGGATCTGAACTGCTCGAGAAACACGGTCATCGTGTGAACCAAAAGGAAAACATCGATGTTTCCGTGTCTCGCTTTTTAGCCCGAAACCCCACTTCACAAATATATATACACATTCACTCTACAGGACACAAACACATTCATACTGCACATACTCCCATTTCGCACGCTGCTACTACGGGAATCGCTTTCTCGTATATTCTCTTACTCTTTCTCAACTTTCTCGTTTCAGTTATAATCATCATGGCAAAAATCAAGATTGGAATCAATGGTAATTCGTTTCTGTACTTCATCGTAGTGCAGTGGAATAGTAAATTTTTTTTTTTGGAATTTGGATGGTGAAAATGTTACGTAACGGTAAATGTTTGTCAACTTACGTATTTTTATAGATAGATTCTATGAACTTATCCATTTGTCTTGATTTTGCTTTTGCTTGGCATTTTGTCAAATAGGTTGTAGATCATAACATAAAATAATGATTATTCTGAAGTTTGAATTCTTGAGTTGATGTGCATGCGCAGGATTTGGAAGGATCGGGCGTTTGGTGGCAAGAGTAGCTCTGCAGAATGATGATGTTGAGCTTGTCGCCGTCAATGATCCGTTATTTACTGCCGATTACATGGTATTTATTCTCCCATAGCTCACTGTTTTGATTCTCATGTAGGATTCATACTGATACAATGATACTGCAACGCGTTTATGAGATCTGTGTATGCAATACCCGCTGCCTTTAAACTTTTCGAGTTGTACTTGCTTTCCATTTGATCTAATTTTTTTAAGAAAACGATTTTGGTTTTTCATTGCCATTGATTTTACACTTGGTTCATTGATTGATTGATTTGCTGTTATTTCTCATCGAGCGCGCATTTTAATTTCTATGTTTTCACTGCGAGATATAATGCAAACTTGTTCTTAATCTCAATCGAGTGTTCTTCGACAGGCATCTATGTTGAAATACGACAGTGTTCGTGGTCAATGGAAAAAAGACGAGATTAAGGTTAAGGATTCCAAGACCCTGCTCTTCGGAAACAAGCCAGTGGCTGTCTTTCGCATGAAGTACGTACTAATCTCCCTTACCCAACTCATAAGCATAAAGTATATATACGTACTCATATTTGTATTTACGTTATGGAATTTTCGATCCTACGAATAGGAACCCAGAGGAAGTCCCATGGGGCGAGGCTGGAGCCGAATACGTTATCGAGTCCACAGGGGACAAGGCTGCAGCCTATATTAAGGTTTTAAATACAACTCTCGGTTTACTTTCAAAGTTTTTTTTCCCCTTTTCGGGTTCTCATAGCAAATCAATGGTGTTTCGTAATTAGGGAGGTGCGAAGAAGGTTGTAATTTCTGCACCGAGCAATAACGCCCCGATGTTTGTTGTTGGTGTCAACGAGAAGGAATACAAGTCGGACCTTAATATTGTTTCTAATGCTAGTTGCACTACCAACTGTTTAGCCCCATTGGCTAATTGTTCTCTAGCTACTAAGTTTTTCATTGTTTATGGCATACACGAATCTCATGATTTATTACGTAACAGGTGCTTATCGACAGGTTTGGAATTGTGGAGGAGCTGTTGACAACTGTACAATCTCTCACTGATAAGTACTCGGTTTTTTTTTTTTTTTTTTTTTTAATTTCTCCAAACATGGAATAACATATCGGTCGATGCTTCTTGGTTGTAATTCAGCGACACCGAAGACTGTTGATGGTCCGTCGATGAAGGACTTGAGAGGTGCTTCGTTCAATATCATTCCTTGTAGCACCGGAGCTGCTAAGGTAGCTTCTAATTTAATTTTATACTATACCGTAAATTTCCGTTTGAACATGAATTTTCATTTCATTTATTTCAACTGGAAAAATTCCTTCTTTCATCCTTGAATCACAATTTTATGATCGAATGTGATTCGATCAGCTAATGTCTGACCTGTTTAACTGGGTCTACTCGTACAAATATTTATTGCTGCTGTTATTTGTATTATCTTCATTATCGTAATCGAGATTTGTAATTGCGCAGGCTGTCGGTAAAGTATTTCCTGCACTGAACGGTAACTTTGTGAAGGTTGTGCCTTGGTACGACAACGAATGGGGTTACAGGTAATAATAACACTTTATATGCAACGGAGGAATGCGCGATCGACTTGATAAATTCGATAATAATAATGTAAAATTTTATGCATTTGCGCAGTGACCGAGTGATCGAGTTGATCCGACACAAGGCCTCTGTTGGCTGATCTGCTTGATGAAGATGTTTTCGATAAAGATTTTATTAGATAGATAAAATTTACACCAGAATCTGTTTTTAGCTCTCCGAGTTTAGAGTTTTGTCATTATTATTATTATTATTATTATTATTATTATTATTATTATTGTTATTATTATTATTATTATTATTATTATTATTATTATTATTATTATTATTATTATTATTATTATTATTATTATTATTATTATTATTATTATTATTATTATTATTATTATTATTATTATTATTATTATTATTATTATTATTATTATTATTATTATTATTATTATTATTATTATTATTATTATTATTATTATTATTATTATTATTATTATTATTATTATTATTATTATTATTATTATTATTATTATTATTATTATTATTATTATTATTATTATTATTATTATTATTATTATTATTATTATTATTATTATTATTATTATTATTATTATTATTATTATTATTATTATTATTATTATTGATAAAAAATGTGTTGATTGTTTTTTTTTTGGGTAAATTACCAACCCCCCCTGAGGTATGGTCAAATTACAAAACCCCCCCCCTTGTTTGAATAATTACCACCCCCCCCCTCAACCTCATCAAATTTAGTGGAATCTTCGAGATTATATGGAATATTATCACTTTTGTACCCGTTTTATCCCATTCAAACTCTACATTATGAAGCAAGATGATCATAATATGTGATTTTTAGCATGTATATATTAATTTGTGGTGCATTAGAAACTGTATTTTTTACACAAAAAGAGTACAAACTAGATCACATTTCACGGAATCTAGATGACTATGTTGAATTTGGCCCCATAAAGGTGGAGGTCTAAGAAAAAATCATAGTTGAGGGGTAGATGTAATTATCCAAACAAGAGGGGGGTTTTGTAATTTGACCATACCTCAGGGGGTGTTTGTAATTTACCCTTTTTTTTTTAATTACACATCCTCTTTTATTAGATATTGATATTTATTTATACTTGTTGCTTGTTACTTTTGAAGTTTGCCGTTCAAAAGTTCAGACACATCAAAAGAGCCGTTGTTCTCTCTCTCTCTCTCTCTCTCTCTCTCTCTCTCTCTCTCTCTCTCCTGAATCTGCAGTCGACCGTTGACAAGGAAAGTGCCAATTGCACGTTCCAACGGTCGTAAGTAAAGATGAAACTAGTATAAATACAAACCTGGTCCAGCTGATTTCTTCGAATTCAGTCGACTGACTCACAATTAATATTGGGCGGGTTATCAATTACTCTATTCAATATTGATTATTGAGAGAGAGAGAGAGAGAGGTGGGCGATGGGTTCTTCTATCTTTCTAGAGAGAGAGAGAGAGAGTGCCAGGGCGGCGATGATGTTGATTTAGGGTTTTAGAGTGATTTATTGGGAAGTAAGTAACTCTGAGCTCCTGAGGCGTTACTGTAATAATTGATGGCTGTTGTCGGAGAGGAAGAAGTGGGTATTATACACCTCTGTTTTACTATTTTGATTTAACGGAAAATACTCTTTGGGGTTTCTTTATTTATTATTATTATTTCCAGTTCATCATGCTTCTTTCTTCTGTCTGATTTCATTTTTTTAATTTTCTACCTTATTAGTGTCTACATTAATACTATGAATTTCTTAATTTTGTGGACTTGGTGCATGTATGTGTTCTCTATGATGGCTGTGACTTGTTGTGTGTGCTTGATATCGAAACTATCGCGAACTGACTGTATTTATGTATTGAAATCAGCAGCGAAGATTCTCTAACGCGATCGAACAACAACGGAAACTACCAACTGGAACTCGTTGTTGAATGGCTCCCGCAGGTAGTTTTCTTCTGCTGAAACATATCTTCGTTTAACCCGAGACTGTCACATTCTAGCTTTAATTCCGGATTTTTCATTTTTCGTACCAACTTCACTGGAAAACATGTTTTGTGTGCTAGATCCTTAATATATGATTCATTAACAACATGAACTAAATTTTGTGTATTGCTGAATTAGAATTAAGCAGCCGATTATTATTACATAGGATATTTTCTTTAACACACTGAAAATACATAGGGGATATTCTTTAACGAACTTTCTTCCCACCACCGCCGCCGCTTCTTTATTTAGAATTTATTCCTTAGTACTTGGAAGAAGTCCTCCTCAAAAGAGTGAAAGCATAGATGCCCCGAATTTCTCCTTAGCCTCTTTGTCGAAAGGATCTTCTCCTAAATACATATATATATACGCCCTGCAAAGCAGTTCACTCTGAACCGTGCTCACAATCTCCCCCTTAACTGCATCATTACATACACCTCAAATCAATTAATTACGTGCTTGTTCGATAAATAATAATACATGTCCAGATGATGATTTAGTTACCTTTAGTTTGGAGTGTGTACCCTGGAAGCCTGGATATCTCAATCACAGAACCTGGTGTCAGCTTTATTTCATCTGATGCTTCCCCCATAATCCTGTAATAATTTCTCTTTACTTTTATTTTCCCATTTCTCGTATCACAAAAATAAAATAAAAAATATATAAGGTAAGTTCATATATACATACATTTTAGTGATCTGTTCATTCTTGCCACCTGTGAGCTTCTTGATAGATGCCCCAAGCCCTTCATCGAAGCTTTTCCTAACCATGCTCATTGTCAAGCTAGAGTACACAATAACCAATCGAACCATCATTCCGACATCACTGTCAATCACCACCTGATACATTTCCTTTGTCGCTTTAGTTGGTTCTTTCTCGAATTTTGTCCTTAGAAGAATATCTTTCAGCTTCTCATTTTCTGCATATATGCCTGTAATTCAATTGGTAAAGTAAACAATAACAGAAAACGTTAGAACCCCGAAACCTGAAACCGAACATGCAAACTAAAAAGTACGAGTAGTACCAAAGCCATATATCTTGATGCCAATGCCAAGCATGCTCTTCTTTCTCAGGCCAACAGCAGTCAGTTGCTTCCCATCGCGAAGCTTAACCGGAAAAGATATTCCAGTCTTGGGTTCGACTTCAACCGGAATATCCTCGTCTTTTACAGCAGCAGCAGCAGGTTCTTCTTTCTGATCAGCCTTGTCTTCTGTTGGAGCAGTTTTGTTTATGGTTTCATCAGCTTCAGTGACCTTGTCTGTTAACTCGTCGGGTGCTGTCTCGTTGATTTCGTCTTTCGTTGTTGTTGGCTTCAGAGCAACACCGGACTTGGGATCGAGCTCCAGCATTTCGGTTTTCTCTGCAACTTCATTCACTGTGGTAGGCATTTTTCTTATTACTCTGTAGTAAAATGTTTGTGTCTGTGTGATTTGTGATGTTTGCTTGTTGTGCGAGTGCTTATTTATATATAGGGGTTTGTTGTGCTGCTCTACCTTGGTATGAGCACTGTGATAAGGAAAGTTAATTGGCGCATTCAATGTGTCTTATCTTTCACATTATTTACTGTGATGTCTGATGAATCTTGAGAGAGAAGCCGTCATTTAATGATCAATGACTGTATGATTTATGAAGAAGAATTCCCAGATTTGTTGATAAGGTGTGAAAATCGAGTTGTTTTTTGCTTCATATATTTTCTTGTAAAATTAATGTGAAATGCTTTTTTGGGATTAGAACTTTGCTATTTCCAGTTCATATCCAAAAGTATTTCTCTCACTATAACCCTTTTTTTCCCACCCACTCCCCCGAAAACCAAAATAGTTAAAATAAAATTTAAAAAATTCAAAAAATTCGAATTCAAGCAAAATCAAGTTAAATTCATCAAATTTTGAGGTATTTTCAACACTTAAACATTTTTTTGTACATTGAGTTTGGTTGTAATTTCATGTTAAATAGCCCTAAAATTGCGCTCAGTGAACGCCCAAATCGAGTGGCCACCAGCACCGCCCAGTTTTGGGCGTCCGGTTCGGCCATGGCGGTTTGGGCGTTTGATTTGGGGTGTTCAGTAATTTTTTTTTCATTCAGTTTTACTTATTTGAATATCTCTTATAATATTTGCAGGATATCTAATTGGGTTAAAAAACTGAAGTTGAGCAAAGGGAAAGAGCCTATAATTCGTCTCCCTACGAATTCGGTGGAGAGACTACTGCACAACGAGAGGGGCAGAATAAATAATTGAAAAATTACTAGTTCTACATAGCGTGGTGAATGGACAGTGGATTTTAAATAACTACGTACACCTGCCTCCGCCGCCGAGGTAGATGCACATATGGATCCGCAGGAAGACGAGGACGCAGACTACTTTGACTAGAACTGCTATTACTTCCGGTGGTTCTACTCCTAAGATTCATTTTCGAACTTGGCGGTTGACTAGTCGGGCGGGCACCCGGTGGATCTGAGTTGACTCCGAGTTTCGGAGCACGCGCCTACGACATCTGAGAGGGAAATGTAACACGTTGCGATCACACGACAAATCTACTTGGTCCCCCCACCACAATCGATGTTTGTTTTGTTTTACTACTAGAGAGTACGGACTTGTATCACCTGCGTGATTGTTCTCTCCCTCAGCACAATAATCCACTGATAGAGGCTTTTATTGAGAGGTGGCAGCCAGACACCAACACTTTTCATATGTAGTTCAGAGAGGTGACAATTGCTCTCCACGATGTGCATTACATAATGCATTTGCGAGTTAGTGGACT
>NW_012192868.1:546063-585660 GCF_000504015.1 Erythranthe guttata | reverse complement strand
GATCTGCCGCAGCAGATCGAGGTACGGTCTGAACTACATATGAAAAGTGTTGGTGTCTGGCTGTCACCTCTCAATAAAAGCCTCTATCAGTGGATTATTGTGCTAAATGATAGAGAACAATTACGCAGGTGATACAAGCTCGTACTCTCTAGCAGTGAAACAGAATGAGCTTAATGGGGTCCAACCAAGTAGATTTACCGTGCGACCGCGACTTAAGCATATGGCGCGTATGCTCAATATATATTCATATTTAAGTATAGCACAATCAAGATTAAACACTTTAAATAAAATTAATAAGTCGGACCGGTGTTTTGCACGCCAAACCGGGCGCCGGAAGCTGTTACGCTCGGTTTGAGCGTGGACCAATGTTTTCCCGAACTGAGCGTGGATCGGTGGTAGCTTCGGACGCTCTCGTTTTGTTTGTCTTTTCTGTCCAGATTTTTCGAACAAAATGATCAGTATCCCGATCTTCATCCGATGAGCTCATTTATGTCGTATATCACTTCAGTAAAAATGACAGATTAGCTTCTATTGTTAATGAGAGAATTTTTTTCTAGAAATAGAGGGGATTAGGTTTTTTTAACTATAAATAACAATTTTTTAACCGTAAAGTAAGTCCCAAAATTAATTTAATCTTTTTTCTTGATTAATTGTTTAATTTAATTGTGTGGGCTTAACTTCGAAATATAAAAACTGCAATAAAAATAAATTATAAACAAGGACAAATAACACAGATCAAACCAAAACAATTCACCGAGTGGACGCTCATAGCTTCGCCATTGTACTATGGGAGCTCATGCATAACAAGTTAAGGCATGTCGAATCTTCAGGCAATATAAAAAGTAATATTATCACCAACACTTAATTATTTTGTGATTCTATATTTTTTTTAAAATTTTTTTTTTTCAATTATTGAAAGTTTAATTTATAGAACGCAAGGCCTAACGTCACTTTAACGGTGTCATTTAGTTGGAAGGAGGATCCGAATGCTCGGCCTAACGTCGCTCAGATTATACAAATGCTGAAGCAGTAGTATCTTTCTACTATCTCTCCCTCCGGCGGTTCCTCGCCGGATTTTCAATTCCGGTGACCGGAATTCTGTGTTTCCGCCGGTGATACACCTAAAACGACCATGGAAAACCAGATTTTTCTTTTGCTGCTACTGATAAATCTTTAGACAACAATGTTCAATTTTCCGATTTTTGCGGTTGTAAATATTACGGAGTTTCGATTACTAATGATGTATTATAGTTGTAATCGGGTCCATTATTATGTTGGACGTTTAGCTGAATTATTGCAAAAGAAAAACAGAAGTTGAGAATGAAATACAAGTTATTTAAAAGGGAAAATGTTGAAAAATTAATAAAATAATAAATAAATTATATTTGAACACATATCAGTTTTTACATGAAAAAATTAAAATTAAAACGAGACAAATCTAAATAAAATCCATTGTGCTTGAGAGGGTAAAAGAAAAGTTGGCTACGGGGGCAAAATGGGTCTACATAAACTAGGTGAGTCGCCAGTTATAATTAAATGGAAGTATATGGGCGAGAGTGTAAATAAACTAAAATGCTAAAACCCCTGGCCCTAAATTAGCAAGCTAACAACAAAGCCCGACCAAAAACCCTCCTCCGCGGCGAGTTCCAGAATATTGCAGCAAAAATGTTCTCCGCTAACGCTAGAAATCTCCGGCAGCATTCGATCAGAACCCTCTCATCTCTGCTCCTCAATCAAAGGTGGTAAATCTATTGTTTTTTTTTCTTCCGAAATATTTCCGTAGAAAATGGTGCGTATTTCTAACAAGCTAAAGTTATTTGTGATTCAGGAACGAGATGCCGGCAGTAAGAAGTGTTTCGGAGAAATTGGCGCCTGGCATTAGCAATTTGAGCTGTGGAAAAATGTGGAATTATTATTTTGATGGAGGTCGAGGGTTTTCAACGAAGGGAATGAGCAGTAGAGTGGAGAAGCGGATGCATAAGGAGTCGGGCAAAACCCTAAGCGAATCACGAAGGGCTACAAAGTTGAGGAAGAAATTGATGACTGACGAAGAACGCCTTATCTACGATCTTAGAAGAGTATGTATGATACTGCTTTTACTTTGTTACTGAAATTAATTGCTTTTTTTTTTTGGCTTGAAATTGATTGTTGCATATGTTAGGCCTTCATTTTAGGATTCGTACGAGTTGTCGTTTCACACTCGTGTTTTCCGGTATTTTGGAGAGAAGATGAAATGTATTGGAACAAGAAAAGAGCTTATTGATTGATTTCGTCGGACGTGCGAAACTGTTAATCACTTTTTGCGATATATTTCTTGAACGTATGTCAATGCTTGTTGATTCAAATATGTTTAGAAGTTTTTGTAATGTTTGCCTTTCTCCATGATTTTTTTTCGGTTTTTAAACTTTGCTATAGTATGACTTGAAGAAAATGATGCTTACTCGTTGCCTTGTCGTTTTTGTACTTGTTTGTTATGTTCTTTAGTTTCACCGGCTTAATATATTCATTCCCCTTCTGATTCCTGTTTGACTAGTATAGGCAAAGAAAAAGGTTGCTTTGCTTCTTCAGAAACTGAAAAAGTATGAATTACCGGAGCTACCACCTTCTCGGCACGACCCTGAGCTGTTCACACTAGAGCAATTACAGGCATATAAGAAGATTGGGTTCAGAAACAAAAACTATGTTCCTGTTGGTGTTCGTGGAGTCTTTGGAGGGGTTGTCCAAAATATGCATCTTCACTGGAAGTTCCACGAGACAGTGCAAGTTTGTTGCGATAATTTTCCCAAGGAAAAAATTAAGGAGATGGCGACCATGCTGGCAAGATTGAGTGGTGGGATTGTAGTCAACATACACAATATAAAAACCATTATCATGTTCCGTGGCAGAAATTATCGTCAGCCGAAGAATTTGATACCTATCAACACCCTTACTAAAAGAAAGGTCGTCTATAAATCTTCCCTTTTAGAGCCTTTTGAAATTTGATACCTCTGAATTCAGATGTTAAACCCATAATTTACTGATGTCCCTTTTAACATGCAGGCGTTATTCAAGGCGAGATTTGAACAAGCTCTCGAATCTCAGAAACTGAACATAAAGCAAAGAGAACAGGAGCTACGTAGGAGGGGGGTAAATCCGGAAGATCCAGTAGCAATGGCCAGCATCCAGAGAGTGGCTTCCACGTTTTTCAATGCTATTGACAAGAGAGAGGGAAGTCCCTATATCTTTAGGGAGGATAAAACAACAACAAGAAGTCGAGTGGAACCCGAGGGCTTAAAACTACCTCAGGATTCTGGAGATGAAAGTGATCAGGAGGATCTCGACAAGTTCATTGCCGATCTAGAAGTTGCCGCTGATAAAGAATGGGAAGAGGAGGAAGCTGCAGAGAAAGAAGAACTTCACCGGATTAGATATTGGAACAGAGAAGATTTTGGTGGTAGATTCCCAAGATATGAAGAGAATGGAGGTGATTATTCAGATGATGAAAATGGTGGAAGGGTGAAAAACTGGAATCAAAATCAGAATCATAGGAGGACAAATGGTAATCGTCGGGGCGAAGATCGAGATTTTTCTGAGGTGGATGAAGATTTGGAATCTGATGGTGATGTCTCTGAGGAAGGTCATGATAAATTTGACGCAATTAAAGTGGATAGAAAGCAGCATAGTAGAGCGAATAGTAGGGGTTTTAAGTTAGATGAAACAGAATACAGGGGTAGGGAGAAAAGGGGTAGTGGTGCTTCAAGAAATGCGTTAAGCGACTTGGATGATGTGGCGTTTGAGTCAGATGGGGAAGGAGAAAACCCGAGAGAGTATAGAAGCAGTAGTGACGAGGGGGAAGAAGACTATGAGCAATTGCAGAGATACGAGGGAAGTAATAATTCCAAGAGAAGTTCGAATAAAAGTACTGCCAAATGGGAATCAGATGCCACATCAGGAGATGATGTCAGCAATGGTGAAAGCGACAAATGAGTGAAAGAGGAGATATGGGGAAGTAGTAGTAGGGAGTGACGGAAAATCGGAAAATCTCTCTAGATATAATTTTGGATTAAAAAAAAAACTTGATTTGGTTTGTTTACAGACAGAAATGGATGAACATGATTGCAAAACTTGCATAGGAGCGATATGCTTGAAGACACTAAACGCTCGTCATGCTGTGTTTGGGCTGAAAATCTCTGAACCAATTCAAGCACATATCGCACAAGAGCAGAAAATCAATGCATGTATGTAAACGGTGGAATCTGGACCGCAGAAATTCAGTCAACGCACACGTGATTGTTCTTTTGCATGAAGATTGTAGCCATATATACGGAAGGTACTTGGAGACGTTCGGAAATTATTTATGCATGAGTATTCGTGTTTATGCATGATTATTATGTTTCAAGCATGAAATATTTTTCTACTCAATTCTTTTCTTGATTTATATTTGAGAAAGAAAATTAATGTATGATATACTACGATAAATCCCTTCAACTCCGTAACCAATCCTAAATATTGGTCATTATACAAATCAAAAGGTTGTAAACATGCTATAACAATACACGAATAAATTAGTCTGAAAAATAAATAAAAAATGAAATAAAATAAAATAAAAATCCATAATGAAGAAGTCTGGAATCTGGATGTAATCATGTTTGCCCTTTAGTAAAACAGAAAAAATCAGCTGAATAAGTCATTCCCTAAAATAAGAGATTTTTTTTCAATATAACCACATATTTTCTTCTACCTCTTTTTCCCTAAACATTTCTGACCTACAACAAACCATACAAATACTATCCACCACTTTCTCTCACACAATTCCCAGGTAAAAGGTACTTATAATCCTCCGCATTCTCCAACAAATACGAAGGAAGATGAACGGCAGAATACGAATGAGGAATCGGCCCCATTTTCCCAATCATATCTCGAAAAGTGTACTCCTCGGGAAGCATATCGTACAAGTCAGCCCCTTTACATATCCTTTCTTGAATCCTCTTCGGGCTCAAGAAATGTGAAAACCTAACCCTATCGTTGTGGCTGTATGCCTTCATCTTGAATATAAAATCACTTATATACCGAAAGCAAAAGCTACAATGCCAACCCGAGTCCGACAGAAGATAGTCCGTTTGTCGGTAATGCGCGTACCTCGTTTCCCCCTTTTTGTACCTGTGAACGGAAGCCCGCCAGCTCATCTGATCATACAAGAACTCGAACGAGTACAAATAGTTCCTTAATTGAAGATGAAGTACATTCGGGATTTCGTCACACCACCTTAAGAGATCAATAGTATGTGCGCTAGGAATTTCATCAACATCCGACATTATCAAAAGATCGTCTTCTTGAATGCCTGCAATTCTTAGAAGCTGGTCAAGGGCGATCCTTTGGTAGGCTTCTTCGATGAAGGGGTTTTGGCGCCTCCGGAACCTCCCGCCGATTTTCCCGTAGGTCAAACGGGGTTCAACGAATTCGAATTTGTCTTTATTTATTTCGAAATTGAGGGGTTTCGGGAGAGCGGTGAAGGTGGAGTTGGATTCGAGGAGTACGAACTGAGTGATGTAAGGGTAGAGTTCTTTCCAACGGATTTTGAGCATGTCGATTTCGTTGCTAAATAAAACTGCGTCGAAAACGCGGCGAGGGAACTCGCGGGCCCCCCACCCGTGGAGCTTGCAGAGAGTTTCGATAGACACGTTTTCGTGATAGTAATGTGGGATTATGATGAAGGGTTTTGGTGGAGACTGCCATAGTGGCCGGAGGAAGTAGGTTATCTTTTGGCCGTGGAAGTATATTCCGATTATCGCGGTTGGTACTATGAGGAACAAGACTACGAGGGCACGGAAATCGAGACCGAGGGGTAGGCACCGTAATTTTGACATGGTCTTGAGAGTGTTTGGGGAGATTTGCTGCAAAAAAAAAAAAAAAAGAAATATAAGGACAAATGAACATTAGTACAAGAACAATTGCATAACATCAAACCTTAAAAAATATGACATATGACATACCTCAGAAACAAACAGCCTCAAGTTTCAATCTTTTTGACAAATTACAAGACAACAACAATGGCACAATAATCTTCAGTTTCTAGTAAGGAATTGAAAACCAGAGAGAAAGAGAGGAGAGAGAGATAAAGGCATATCTGAAAGCCACAAATGCCTTTACATAAATCATATCACATTTTCTGAAAATATAATGACAACCATATAAATTACAAGAACCCTAATTTCTTCCTTCCTCAAAGAATGCTTTTTTTATTTTTTATTTTTTTGTATTTCTTATTTTGTATTGAATCCTTAGACAGTTCTCCCTCTAAAAAGGAGAAAACTTTAGTATTCCTCTTCCCACATAAAGATTGGAAATCAATCAATATTATATATATATATATAGGGAAAGAGGCCCTGGTAATAAAAGACTCCTCCAAAAGGCAAAAAAAAAAAGACAAGAAATTTGGAGAGAATAAAAAAACAGGGGAAATGTTAATTGTTTTTCTTTAATTGTTCCTAAAAAAAGGCAAGTAAGTTTGCAGCATTAAGGGTTGGTAATAACTTTTTCATTTGTTGCATCTTCCCATTGGCTTTATCCGCCAAATTATAGCCGTTTGCTTGTTTTCTCCTCCTCCTCTGTTTTCTTCACTAAATATTTGCCCAAAAAAAGAAAATAGAAATTCACAGAGGAGAGAGAGAGAGAGAGAGAGGGGTGAGAGAAACTAACTATTTATTATTGCAGAGACGACCTTACAAATTACCATATTTACTGAAAAAATTGAAAACATTTTCCAGATGGGATTGATTTAGGAATAATAAATGATTAATCATTAATAAGGAGGAGAATATTTGTATGGTGGACCACGTACTAACATTTTATTTTATGCTATATATTCGGGAAATGAATTATTAGCATTCACACATTATAGTATCTTATATATTATCTACACTCTTACATATTTTTTATGAAAAATAAATGAAACTATATTTTTTATGGGTTCAAATTCAATTATAATTCTATTCAAGAAATTTATATCAAATATTTTGTATTTCATTGGTGTGTAATTAATGATTATTCGGCGAAGTAATAGGGGATTGACAAGGGAAGTCGAACTTGACACAAGCTCGCTTGCTGCTACCGCTGGATCATCTTTGCGGGACGACGTATACTAACTTAAACCTGAACTTGAGATTAAAAAATAAAATATTTGGTATTTATGAAAAGGTATATTCAAGCATGATTCCAATCCTTTTCTTTTGCATATTGGTCCTATTGGAGAATCATTATATCCTATAAGCCACAAGAAAAAGGCAAACCTCTTTTTCCAGTCTTTTTATTTAATAAAATAAAGAGAAAAACAAAAACTTTTTACTTATTTATTTTTTGAGAAAATTTCCAAATTCCAACCTATAAAGTAAAATTTGGTAAAAAGAAGTCCATAAAATACGGATGGGAATTAGGACTGGAGGGGCTCAAAATCTAACAAATCCGAAACCAAAAAGAACATTTAACATAAATATTGTTTTTTTCTAAGAGAAAAAAAGATATAAGTATTTTTTTGGGTAAATTACAAACACCCCCCTGAGGTATGGTCAAATTACAAAAACCCCCCTCTTGTTTGGATAATTACATCTACCCCCCTCAACTATGATTTTTTCTTACACCTCCACCCCTATGGTGCCAAATTCAACATAATCATCTAGATTCCATGGAATGTGCTCTAGTTTGTACTCGTTTGGTGTAAAAATACAGTTTCCGATGCACCACAAACTGATATATACAAGCTAAAAATCACATATTATGATCATCTTGCTTCATAATGTAGAGTTTGAATGGGATAAAACGGGTACAAAAGTGTTAATATTCCATATAATCTCGAAGATTCCATTAAATTTGAGGAGTTGAGGGAGTGGTTGTAATTATCCAAACAAGAGGGGTTTATAATTTGATCATACCTCAGGGGTGTTTGTAATTTAAGTAATATATTTTAAATAGGTATGATAATAAAAAAATCATAACAGTGATGAATTGCAGATTCCTGGCAGAGGCAACTTCCTAGAAACTAACCAACATATGTTTATTAAGTTTGGAGTGGGACAAATTTATTCTCTGGCCTTTATTGAGAGACTGCTAATTTCATGGCCCAAGCATTGTTGGAGTTGGGCCCACTTATGATAATGATAGTTTCCAACTAAATCAATATTTTATTAGATAAATTCATCAAATTACGAAAACTCTTTCTGATTTGGATAATTACACGTCAATTTTTTTGGTGTTAAATTCAATAGAATATTCTAGATTTCGTGGATGTTCTCTACTTTGTACTTTTTTGTGCAAATATGCAGTTTACGATACACCATAATCTAATATTTACACGTCAAACAACATCTTACGATCATATTGATTCAAAAAGTGAAACTCGAATGAGGGTAAAAACTAGAAAATATTCCACATAATTTAGAAGATTTCACTAAATTTGAAACTGCAAGGGTAGACGCATAAGAAGATTCATAGCTGATGAGTGATTGTAATTAGCCAAACATGAGGAGTTTCTTCGTAATTTGATTTTACCTCATGGGATGATCATAATTTCTCCAATTTTATTATTATTATTATTATTATATATATTGATGATGTTAATTACTTAGATCACCTGAGGTAGTGTAGAAAACGAACGTGCTGATAGTAGAAATAGTCCAGAGAATACATTTAATAGTATTGCTCAGATAATAGGACGTACCTTAAGGAATGAGTTCAGACGTGTATTTATAACTTAGTCGAGATTGTCGGGCCCAAACCTTACTTGAAGGTGATTGGGCCTCGGTGATAGTGGTCTTCAATATTGGGCTCGTGGCCCAGTAAATAAATAATTTGTAGGCCCATTGGATTGGACCAATTAGGCATATCATATATATATATATATATATATTGAAATCTTAGATTAGGACTTTAGGAGTTGAACATAAACAAATGGCTTGCCAATAAATAGATAGATAGATACATAGTCGTTAGATAGAATGGTTTTTGTTCATTGTTTAGCTCTTGGATTTTCTCATTGTCAGCTACTATCTTAATTGTAGATTGCACCTTTTTTTTTAAATAAAAAAAATAAATAAAAAAATAACTTTCTTGTTAGGTCAACGAAATATGTATATAGTCCAAAGGAGTTTACCTATTTATTTATGGTGTTTGTTTGTTGTAATTATTTCACAACTTTACTTGGAGTTGGTACTTAAGGCCATGCTATAAAAGGCCAAATCTTTAAAAAAAAATTAATTAAAATAATAATAATAACTTATTCCCTACTTATTTGATGGGCTTGCAGCATAAAATATCTGATTCGGGCTAAGCCCAATTAGATATTGTGAACGACGGGTTAATCGGGTCAACAATTTGGGTTCGGGTTCGGGTTTGGGTTTGGGTTTGGGTTTTGATTTAACCATTTGAAGATTTAATTTAATTTAGCGCAAAAGCTTTCGGATGACAATGGCGAAATCGTTGCACCTGCATCTCATACTCCGCTGCTCTAAGTCCTCATACGCCTCTGCGGCGGCGCCGCTGCGCCTCCTCCGCCTTCACTCAAAACCGACGATGAAACTCTCTCTCCCGAGATTCTTATCAACCACCGTCACTCCCTGCCCACTCCAATACGAAATGATAATCTCCCGCCCCGCCAACACCCCTCACCGACAACCCGGCCGCCGCCGCTCACTAGCCGCCAGCCCTAAATCCTTGCCCGGAGATTCAGGATCCGACCCGGCCACCGGTTTCGACGCATGGGTCGATAAAAAGCTGACCACCAAAGATACTACTGATGATAATAATAATAATAATAATAATAGTCAGAACGGAGAATTGGTCATGGATAAGGCTCAGAGAAAGTACTACAGCAAGAGGAGAAAGAGAATGTACGGAGAATCTGAGTCGGACGACGAAAATGGTGGTCGGAGGAGCGAGAGCGATTTTATTGAATTGAAGCAGGAGGTGGTGGAGATGCGCACTCTGCATCAGAAAGAGGAAGAGCTGTACTTCTACGACGCGTTTGCTTACCCGTGGGAGAAAGACAAGCATTACAAAATGGTTTATCAATTGGAGAAGAAGTATTTCCCCGATCAGTGTTTCGACAAGGCGTTTTTGGAGCCCGGGAAACCGAATTCGAAACAAGGGAAGAAGGGGATTCGAAGTTCGCGCGTCGAAGCGACTAACGGGGATGATAAGGGGTTGGTGCTTTTTGAGGAGAATGAGAAGGAAGAAGTGAAGGATGTAAGAGTTGAAGATGTTACGGAGAAGAAAGTGGAGGACTTCTTCAAGTGTTTGAAGAAATTCCCCAATGAAAAAGTTGGAGATGTTACGGCTGTTGGGCCGTTTCTTTCGACTAGGAGTGTTGGCCTTCCGCCGAAATGGGATGGTCCGAGTGGCACTGTGGTCTTGGTCAACAAACCTAAAGGTGAACTCTTTTTCGTAATGTATTACAGAAGATTTTTGTTTTGTGTGTATGTTAAAGATATTAAATCCATGGAATGATTGATATCAAGAATCAGAATTCAATGTTATGCACTTAAAAACTTTTCCAACGAAGAAAAGTGAAAAACGAGCTTCTTATGGTCAAGACAATAAGAAGAATTTTACGTTCCTCTTCTTTTAATTGATGTAACGAGGTGATAAACTAATGATCAGTTTAAACAGGTTGGACCTCGTTTACAGTTTGTGGAAAACTGCGACGACTTGTCAATGTTAAAAAGGCGAGTCTTGTGTTTTCATCGAGAAGTTGGATACATACACCTTCAGTAATTTTACTGATATTCATCCCACAAACTTATCTTTTATTGACAGGTTGGCCATGCTGGAACTCTAGATCCAATGGCAACTGGTTTATTGATTGTATGTGTAGGTAAAGCTACCAAGCAGGTCGATAGGTATGCATATCCAATTTTTTTTTTTTTTTTGATAATATTGTACCGTATATATGTATATAATATATTTCAAGGCATGTTATCTTTGCTCTTCAAATATTTCAATATTGTTTTCTTGCAGCTACCAAGGCATGATTAAGGGGTACAGTGGAATCTTCCGTTTAGGAGAAGCCACCTCAACCTGGGATGCTGATTCACCAGTGTGTTCTATTTCCCTGAATATAAATAGGCATTTTGCTTCCCGTTTCTATTTAAATCGGAATTGAGGATTTCTATATTTCAGGTTATCCAAAGGGAACCTTGGGAACATATTAAGGAGGAGGATATTAAGAAAGCGGCAGCTTCTTTTTGTGGGGAGATATGGCAAGTCCCTCCGATGTTTTCTGCTATCAAAGTAAGATTTTTTGTAGCTCGTTTTCTTTATTTCATGGCAAAGTAGCAAAATAATGTGCTATGTATGTGAAAGCATACTGTATAATGTATATTGCTTGAAGTTGTCGATTGTAAATTGAATAGCTGGAAATTGTTATCATGTCATAACTTGATGCACATTTATATTTGTAGACTTTCATCGTTTGCTGTTGTGATATTTATCGATATATGGTAGGTTGGAGGAGAGCGAATGTATGAGAAAGCTAGAAAAGGAGAAAGCATTGAACTTGCTCCTAGACGAATCTCGATCTTTAATTTTGACGTTGAACGAAGTTTAGACGACAGGTTTTCTTCTTCTCGTTAATTATTTCTATTTACATTGATATGTTTAAATACACCTAGACACGTTCATTCAAATCCAATTATATTCTCAGGCAAAATGTGATTTTCCGGGTGACTTGTTCTAAGGGAACTTATATTCGATCACTTTGTGCTGATTTTGGGAAGCTTCTCGGCAGGTAGGATATATATATATAGTACTTGTAACATTTTCACCGACAATTAGAATCGACATGGAGTATAATACCTGTTTTTTTCGTTTTTGTAGCTGTGCACATTTGACAGCCTTACGAAGAGATTCAATCGGTGAGGCTGATTCATTCATCATTATTCCCCTTATTTTCTCGACACTTCTACACTCATTATTTCATTCCCTCTCCGTTTACATTTAATAATTAATCGTGTGCATCGTTTTCAGGAGAATATTCGGCAGACGACGCGTGGGAATTTCAAGAGTTGGAAGAAGGCATCACTAAAGGATATATATAGTTTTCTTGTTATTAATAATGTTCTCACCCATTCATTATTCAATAATTTACAACATTTTATTTTTAATCATACTCACTTTAAGAAATAACAATTTATTTAAATGTTTGTTGTTTGGCTGCTGCATATTTATTAATCAGAAGTTATTAAAGGGCCTATTACTAACTATATTCAATCACAGAAATTAGCTCATATCTATTTGTAAGAACAAAAATAAGTTGAGGGTTTCTAAATAATTATCCCCCGCTATAAATTCACCCGAAAATGGAGAATCGGTAACTGATACATACAAAACTATATCAAATTTCTTCTTTAAAAAAAAAAGAAACTTCTATCAAACTTTCGAGCACATGAAAAAATCGAGACAGCTAACGAGAAGTGGAGTTAGGAGGATCGATTCCCATAGAGATAAAGTAGGCTTTCTCAGCTGCAGTCATGCGATCCTGAAACAGTGTCCATTCATTTCTACACCTTTCCCTTACCTTCAAAAAAAAAAAAAAACCAGAGTTTTTATTACAGATAATAATATCAGTAAATAAATCTGTAAGAATAAAAATTATCTGTTTATATATATATTTTCGTACCCCTTCCCATGGCGCCTTGCCTTTCTCGGCCTTACCCTGGAAATGAAATGCATATATTATTATTTTTCCAAAAGTTCGGAATTAACTGAAGAAAGTGACTCGATTCAGACAAGGATTCGTGTCTTTAAGTTTACCTGATTGCCAAGTGAAGGAACAGTTTGGTGCACTATCCACTGAGAATCGACAACTCCTATTTTTTCATGCGCAGGCTGGTTTTTTTTTTTTTTTTAATATAGGAAATGTTGCAGCGTTAGCAGAAACGAGGATACAATTTATATGAGCAACGAAATGAATTTCATTTTCTACATATAGAAGAATGAGACGACAACTTACCTCCACACATTTCCTAAGTGCAAAATCGAGCCCCCATCCATGGACCAAGTCATTCTGTACCATTTTCCAATAATATATTTTCAAGATTTCACAGTGTCGTCGAAGAAAATATAAAATAAAAATAAACCTTTTGGTACCTGAATCATATGCCACACGCATCGCCAAGCATCTCGAGAAAAAACCGGAGCCATAATCTCAACAAACGCTGCACAGGGTGGCAAATGTGGGTCTGTGCACCATCCCGGTCTTTCCTCTGTGTCCCTGTCAGTGAAAAAGAAAAAACGATATTAAATTAGTGAACATTAACAATCATTAACGACAAGCGTCGATGCAGATTGAGAAACACTAGTTTTTTTTTGTGACTGTTCGTACTTGTGAACTTCACTCTCCTCTTGTCGCCTCGTCATTTGCCACGTCATTCCACTGTCAAGAGATAAACCAGGCTGCGAAATATCCAACCCGTGCTTCCTCACCAGCTTTATATACCTGTAACGAATTGAATATTAATATATAATTTCATTAATTAATTAATCCAAACTACTTCATAAACACGCCATAAGCTGTTTTAACTTACTCCTCTGCGTCGAAATTCTCAACCCCTAAGTCTTCATCCCAGATAAATACATAATCGAAGGGCGCCACAATGTCCGGGTGCAAAAAACGCTTCGCGTACCACCTAATAAGATCAAAATTACAATATAATTTTAATGTTTTTCATCATAAGCCATTATTACTTCAAAAAAAAAGAATTTGATTGATAATTAATTACCATTTAGTTTGCTTTCGCACGCTCACATGAATAGACCGTTTTGACCACTCGAATTCATCCCATTCACTTGCTCGACCGTCATAGTGAAACAACAATATTGTGAAGTTTTCTGACAACTGTAAAAAACTCTTTGTCAAACAACTCTAAACATATATATATATATATATACTCACAACATATACATATATAATTTACTTTTTTAATCTTACCTTCTTTACTGCAGCATCAATGTTGTATCTCTGCTCATATCCCACAGTAAAAGTGAAAAGATATCTCGGTTTTACGATTAAGTCCTGCAAATGGCCAATCCATTCAATTCTTTTTTTTAATGAAATTAGCAAGTTGACTAAATATTGTATTAGGCAGGAAAAAGCTAATTAAAACACGAATAATATAGTACGAAATATAGGGGGCAAAAGCATACACACCTCACCAGGAAGACCCCATAATCTACGAGTATATAAATCAGACTCAGCTACGATAACGCCAGGTGGCAGTCTCTCAGCACCTCTCGGATTCGTTGGGACCCAAATCTGCGTAGAATCACTTAAAAAAATCAAGAAAAATCGAGTACCATAGAATTGATAAAAACCAACAATAATCGAGACGAAAAAAATTGTTTAAAAACAGTCGAAAAATGAAATTTTTGGCCGAACCTTAGTATTATTGAACTTTCTCGAAAAGCCTCTACGACCTTTAAGAGAAGACCACACGTTTAACAACGCTTGAGTCGACAAACCAGAGTACTTGTCCTCGATGTAAGAAAGATCAATAGAAGGGAATATGTTTGATGATATATTAACCTGGTGGTACGAATCAAATTATGCAACGAAAGGAAACAATCCGATAAATATTACAAAACATCGTACTACGAGAAATCGAGTGTAAAGCTAACATTGTCTTACCTTTGTCAACGAAAGAGCAGGGAAAGATACACCTAAAAAGAAGCCGAATATAACCCCTACGATAGTTGTTACGAGTAGCCTCATTGTTTCGTTTGTTCTTCTCGTATGCCAGCTGATGACAAATGAAGGAACTACATTACGATTCTTTTACAATAGCTAATAAAATTCGATAAGAAAATGAATTTGGCTTAAGAAATGAATAATTACTTTGAAGTGGTCGATTTTCGGATAGGTGTAACCATTGTTTTGTCAGAATCTTTGGAGGAGATGGCCACTCTACATATCAGTATCTGATTATTTGTCAAATCATAATATGTATATATAATAAAAGATACCCAAATATAAATCATGAAACAGGGGATTATGAAATTTGAATCTGGTAATGAAAATCAATTAAGACAAAAAACATGAACAAGTAGTAATAAATGTATATAGATCAGTCACAGAGTAGAGTCTCAACTACTAATTAATCTACGCTTACGAAAGAAAAAAAAACATGGCAGCTCAAACACACGCGCGCGCACAACAAAAGGATGAATCATTTCAAAAAAAGAAAAAAACAAATCTGAAGATAAAAACAGCAGTATTCCGACAATGTGGGTATTAATTACCTAATTGAAGAATCGAGCTCTAGAATCTGATGATGGGTACGAGGTTTCGAAGAGTGTTAAGTGGGGTTCGGAGAATGATGGTGTTCAAATCAGGGACAACAAATAAAGGGGAAGAAAAGCAAATAGAAAAAAATACTAAAAAAAGAGAGATTCTTTCTTTGATTGAGATTGAATTGAATGGTGGAAACTGGGAAACCACCAATTATGAGCTTTGATTCTTCTTCAGCAAAAACCAATCTGTCAAAAAACACACCAGGAACAGGGGTGGGGTCCACCGCCAAGAAAAAAAAAACAATAAAATATTATTAAATCGAATAAATATAAGATGGAAATTATATTATTACTGAAACTAACTTAAAAGAATTAGATATTGTAATCTATAGTGGAAATTTTATTTTGGGCAAAATACACTTTACCCCTTGTACTATACCTTATGTAACACTTACCCCCTTGAACTATGGAAAATACACTTACCCCCCTATTTTAATGGTCAACCTATTTGACTCTTAACGGTGTTAGTAGTAAAATAAATTTAATATATTTTTAATAATTCTTACTAAATAACAAATTTTTTATTTAAAAACATAATATATGTACTATGAATAAATTAAATAAATATTTAAGATAATAATATTTTTAAATTTAAATAAGAAAAATATTTTTACTTTTTCAATTCAATATATTTTTTAATAATTCATAAGAAAGGACACCTAATTTTTATTAAAAAAAATATTTTTTCATTGTGGATAATTATATTAAATAAGTATTTAACATGTATAAAATTTTACATAAAATATTTAATCATTAGATATTTATATTAAAAATTGTAATTCTACGATAGTGTTTTTTTAACGATATATGCTAATAATTTATTTTATTTATTTGTAACATCAAATTTCATTTAAGCCTTTTACATTTAGGATTAACTATACGAAATTTAATGTTACAAATAAATGTTAAAATTCAATGTACACAATGTTTAACGAGTTAAATAATTTAACTCAGAATATGAAAAAATATACTTGCTACTTGGTTGTATAAAATAATACATGAAAATTTTTTTGAAGTAAAGAAAATGTGTCGTTTAGTAAGAATAAAAATATATTAAATTTATTTTACTACTAACACCGTTAAGAGTCAAATAGGTTGACCATTAAAATAGGGGGGGTAAGTGTATTTTTCATAGTACAGGGGGGTAAGTGTTACATAGGACATAGTAAAAGGGGGTAAAGTGTATTTTGCCCTTTTATTTTTAGGGCAAGTACACTGTAATACAAACAAAATAAAACATGTATTAATTAAAATTTACCAAAAATAAAACATTAAATTATTTTGATTGGTTGCATGTTAGATGGAGGTTTTGTCTTGGCTTGACGTAACGCTTATTCAAATATTAAGTTTTTTATTGCTCTTATGAAATTTTTCATTTATTATTATCTTATTTTGTACAATAGAACATTGATAAACTAATATTCGATAAATTAATAACCTTGATTAAATAATAGTTTCTCTCAATCTCATCTCGGTGAAAACATGTTAAATTATTAACTTGATAATTTAATAATTCACTAAATTAATAGAATTTTTCTAGTCCCAACTGTATTAATTTATATAAATTTAATTGTAATTAATAGTAATTACTATTTATTGGGCTGTCATTTTCTTACTTGTAGCCCAATTATTAACCTTACTCTCAATTTGGGCTTAAAGTCGGCTTAATATATTGGGCTCAATAACCGACTTGAACTTGATCTTTTTAACTATCCAAGAACAATGTCTGTGTGTTAATTGACACATGTTCGAATTCATTTATCGGCTTATCAGCGGTCGCTAGCTGAAGCTTGTAACACATGGTTAACTTAGGTTTACATATTTTATATTATTTATAAACTATTATACGACATAGTATATTTAACTAATGCACCTATATGTTGGATGTGTGTTCCTTCTTTTTTTTTTAAACAAAAGACGAAATAAAGTCTACTTTGATTTTCGACTATGGATTCATTTGATGCTAATGTATAACTAGTAAATCTTTTATTTACTATTTGTCCTTATTACTCGAGATTATCATTATATTAATTTCTATTTTGAGAGCTGATTGCACTAACAAATTAAGAAACTTTTATACTTCCATATTTATTAAAAAAATAAAAAGAAACTTGTAAAATATGTAAGACTTTCGTTTGGTAAGATTAATCAGATTTTATTTATAAGATGATATAAAATAGTTTTTTCATGAAAAAAATGCTATATGATTCTTACATAAATTCCAATGTCTTTGCAAACCAGATAAAAAAAAACATTCAAAAACAAACCTAGAAAACAAAGATTTAATTATTTACGTAATCGTACTTTATTTATTCGAGTTGAATCATAGGGAGCTGAAGCTGAACTCGCAAATTTTTTCAAACTTAATAAAATTACTAAGAAATCACAATAATTAAATCAACAATCAACACTAGATTCGATCACCCATAGAATCGGATATTAACATTATGAAATTTTGTTTGTGGAAATATATATTTTTGCTACTAGCAAAAGTTTGGAGGAGGTCCAAAAAGTAATAAATAAATGTACAGTGGGGGGGGGAATAATGAAATAATGAATGAATGGGGATTGCAGATGCCACGTGGCACAAAGCATAGACTTCCATGTTTGACCTCGTCCCCCAAATTAAATTTCAAAACTATCACCCCCACCCCCAACCCAAACAAATAGCTTTCCTTAAACAATCACTTCTGATTTCTCTCTCCCAAAATACAAATTCAAACAGGATTTCTCAATTTCCTGATTTCCGAAGCTTCATGATTATCCTTATCTGAATCAAATTAATTTCAGTTACTTTTTTTTTTTTTTTGGTTCAATTTTTTTGCTCGGAGTTACGATGTCGTCGCCGGACATTGCCGGAGTATTGGACAACGCTAAGGAGCTCGATCGGCTGAGGAAGGAGCAAGAGGAGGTGCTCGGAGAAATCAACAGGATGCACAAGAAGCTGCAATCTAGTGAGTCTCGGTTCTACCTTAGAGTTTTTGTTTCACTACGTTATTTGTTTGCTGTTTTGTTTGAATTTAATTGTTTCTGATCGGAGTTATGGGGGTTGTCGTCTTTTTTATTTTCGGATAGTGCTGAATTAGAGAGAATGTTTTACTGATTTTACTTGTCTCTATTATGTTTGGAATTTATATGGATCATAAGTGATGCATGGGCTTTTAATTGGTGTGCGGATTGTTTGTTTTTTGCTGATGAGATTTGAATGTCTTTATTTTGACTTGACATTTGTTGAATTTATCTGTTGGATGAAGTTCAGATGTTCAATGCATTTATTTTACTTTTGGGATGCAACAAAAAAGCTAAACACCATGATTCTTTATTTATTTATTGTTTTCTTTTTTGGATTCCTTGTTGAATTTCAGCCAGTTGTCTTGAAATAAGCCAATTTGGAATGCAAATTGGTGAGTGAAATAGAGCTCAAAAATTGGTTTGTTTATTTTGATAGTTGAGTTCGTTTTCGACTTCATGAGTTAACCATCATCGAGCTA
Source organism: Erythranthe guttata (assembly GCF_000504015.1). The sequence goes on along the minus strand of NW_012192868.1, from coordinate 566,854 downwards.
GGTTTAGTATGGTGTAGTGACTCGAGCTTAAACAAATTTCCCCACTGTCGATTTGGAGTAGCTTGGGTCGGTTTGTAGTCTTATATTTGAGTGGAAAAAATCTTGAATCAACTCATTTTCTTTATCTAATTAGTAGTCTTCCTTTTTTAAATATGATATATTATTTGCTTATTGGTGAATTTGAATCGTCTTCTATACATGTGAACTGCCTTATGTTTTCCGGAACTAAAGAATTATGACTGTTTCGAACAGTGTTTTCACGGGTATACATATATGTATTTGTGTGTGTGTGTGTGTATGCACGTCTCTTCAAGTGATGTCATATTTATGGTAGAAAAATCTCGATTCTAGACTTTGTTATTAGATCAGCAAAATAACTTTGCCGTTTTTGTGTTTTTTTTTGTTTGCCGATGCAGCTCCAGAGATAGTTGAAAGGCCTGGTGATAACTCACTGTTAAAGCTTAAGATGTTATATACTCAAGCCAAAGATATGTCCGAGAGTGAAGTAGCGTATGTTTCATTAATACTCTGTTTAAGATGTTTGAGTTTCTAAATTTTTAAATTTATATCTGCAAAAGTTTCTCTCCTACTACTTCGAGCCATCGACACTGTTGATGTTATTGTCTTGATCTTGAATGAATATCCCCTAGTTAAGCTTTAAATCCATGATTTCATTCTAATTTGTACCTCACCTATACAAAAATAAACCATGTGCATATTCTTCTAAGCTATTTCCTCTTTTTCATGTTCGCCTTTTTGCAGTCTTTCCAGTCAATTGTTAGGACAAATTGATGCATTATTGCCTTCTGGAACTCAAGGACAACATCGAAGAAGGATAGGTTTGTACCTGCCACAAGTAAATTTTTTAACAGACGTAATGTTTCTGTCTATGTGGGTTTGAACACTTCCTATTACTCCCGAAGCTGTAGAGTAATTGTAGTTGGAATGTCATTCTCTTGGTCCGTATACTAGGTAGACATATTTAACTTCCTCATCCCGTAATAATCTCGACTCTTATTGCTAAAATTTTATTACCTTTTCCCATGGCTCGAAAATATTCGTGGAAAAAGGAGAATCTGGAAAAGAGTTAAATCATTTTCCATAATGATGCAACTATTAAAGGAAATAAGATTTGATGCACGTGCTTATCGTGTAATATCATTTTCTTATTAGGTTTACAATAGCATAATATCAAGAAAAATGTAATTTAGCTTGAATTAGATATCCTCTAAATTGGTGTCTCTGTTTTGATTTGAAACAAAAAAAAAACGTGTTACGCATGTAAATCGTACATATAACTTCAAAACTTGTTGAACGACAGAAGGCAGTGAGCAGAAGAAGAAGAGGGTGAAGGCTGATTCAGAAGTCCCGAGAATGTCTCCTACCATGAGAAGTCACTTAGAGTCTCTTGCAAACTTGAAGGGCGAACAAGTATGTATTCCTACTGTACTATTTATCCACCTACTTGTTTTCCTTCCAACGTGCCTATTGTAATAACATTATATCATCACTTGACAAGCATGCAATTTTTTATTTTTTTGCTGATTAAATAAACTTTCACACAATTTAGGTGGCTGCAAGAATCATTCAAGATGATGCTGGAAAGGATGCCGGAAAGGATGAATGGTTTGTGGTTAAAGTAATCCATTTTGACAAAGAAACGAGAGAGTAAGTGGTCTTTGTATCTTCACAGGAACATTGAGAAAATATTAGGCATTTATATAAGATAGGAAACAAACATAAGATCAAGATCAAAATACATTTAATTTTTTAAGTGGCTTCATTTTTTTATGGTCCTTTTTCGTAGATTCGAAGTCCTAGATGAGGATCCGGGCGACGACGAAGAGAGCACTGGGCAGAGGTTGGCATTTTCTTTCTTCCTTATTTCTGTTTTCCCTTGCGTATTTATTTGGTTCTATAATTCTCTCAACTCATATTTGAAATTTATAAACATTTTGGCGCTTGGTGATAGTTATATATGAGTTTATTAATGAAGAATAAACCATTTAGTATATTTCTTAACTAGTACACCGGATGATACGCTTGTGATCGTCTATCATAACAGTATTTTAGCTAAACAAAAAGGTAACTAAGTATTCGAAATTAAGAAAAGTTAATGCTTCTAACTATGATATTATGACTAATATTATGTTCAACAAATTAATAATGCGTAATTGTCTTGTACGTGCTTTTTCATATTTTTAATGTTCGACTTAGCCGTACCTTCCATATTTATACAGTGCATGGTTTTTTTAACATTTATTACTCTTATAAATCACCCCACAACATATTTCATTTTCAGAAAATACAAGCTGCCTATGTCACATATTATACCTTTTCCTAAGCGAGGTGATCTCTCCACTTCACCCGACTTTCCCCCCGGAAAAAATGTCTTGGCAGTTTATCCAGAAACCACTGCACTATATAAAGCAACCGTTGTACAGGCGCGCAAGGTATTAATTTGTTGTTCATTCATTACCGCTTTACTTTTACAGATAAAAGTGATATGGAACTAACTATTCCTTACTTTGCGTGTCATATGATGCTCGTGAATTCAAATCATATAGAGGAAAATTGACGAGTGAGTAGCTTTTACATCTCTTTTTTTGCTTATTTTATGTTACTTTATTCGTTATGTTTCCAATCTTTTTTTCTGAACCCGATAGTTTTGGCTTTTTGACAGTTACGTTTTGGAATTTGATGACGACGAAGAGGCTCAAAGATTGGTTCCGTTCCACAGGGTTGTTCCTCTACCTGAAGGATATCGCCCGTGATTATATTTATGTTTATATTGTTGTAAAAAAAGTTTACGGAGGACTTATATATATATCTCTCCTAAATGTAATGTATTAAATTAATTAATCTTATACATTGCAATAACTAGAACCACTAATCGTCCACTTCAATGCAGATTAGCATTAGTTCGTCGTATAAATGATTTTACGAAGTGTAATGTTTGTTCATTCATACGCAACCACTTGACCAATCAATCCACACATTGTAGCATAATATAATGTATTTGTTGATTTTCGGTAAGATATCTCTTATTGCAAATATGTGTTCGTTTAACGAGCATGGTGTGCATTTATAAATCATGATACCGAATTTGAACAGAAGATTCGATTAACTGAAGGATCGGAATCTGATTTATGCCTTATAAAAGCATGCTCTTGAGATGGGTACGGGAGGATCTGAAAAGGATCCGCTTACAATACGGGTCGCGATCCAACGGTTAGCAGCTTCGGTATAATGTACACCATCCCAGCTTATAACTGCAGAAGGATTCGAACAAGAACCACCCGTAACTTCGCTTCCATTTACATTTCCTTTATTTCCACACCAAACATCATACCCGATTCCATGATATCCGCAGCATATCGTAAAAGAGTCCTCAAATCCTGTTAAACAACATAAAACATTGTTAAATAAAAATAGAAAAGTTTACATCTTTTTTTTTTAATTCATGAAAATAATAATCACCTTGGTTCTTTGCGTCGGTGATTAGTCCATACTTGGCACTATACATATCCACGTAGATTATTACAGCCTCGGAAAGCTGTGATCTCAGGTTGACAATTTCATCTTTGAGCTGTTTGTTGAATTCCAAAGCTACGTCGTTTTGACTCTTGACGCAGCCATGCTTATCGAGGTAACCTGGCACGGGATTTTGAACTTTAACGGTTGCCACGGGCAAACATCCGATGGGGCCCGTATTGTGCACCCAGAAATTCCTTGCCCCTCTGTTGTAAAGATTCTGTCACCAATTCATACAAGAACAAAAGTTTAGAATAAAAGAAATATGAATAATAATAATAATGTGAATTGTTTTTCTTAAAAAGAAAAAGAAAAAAACTTGCTTGGAGTTGAACTTTAAACTGGTTGACTATTTGAGGCAGAGCTGCTTTCTGTAGTTCAATGCTGAGCTTTCGTATACCTGCAGCAACATCATTCTGCCCTATATCGATTACGTAGAGTGCCTTCGAGAAATCCTTAGGCCTCGGCATTCGTTTTCTATTACACTTTTTTTTATCTGAAATAAAGAAAAAATAAATCAGAAAGCATCAACTTTAAAGTAAAGAAGAAAAATTATAAGGATATATAATATATATTACCTTTGTAGAAAAAAAATGTTTTTTCTTTTAATTGTGTGTAGTGCTCAACTTGGATTTCGAGATTGAAAGGGCTGACACCGTTCACAAACCAAGACTCGTTCGGCCGCATAACGGTTGCACCCCCCGTTGCAAAGTTCGCGCCGTGACGGTAATTTGATCCTATTGAATCCAAGTATGGACTCAAATATGGCAACCCCAAATCACCAGCTTCATTTATTCAAACATTTAAAACATTAAGTGGTGAGTAAAAAAATGAAAATTTGTACTTATCTATATATATAGAAATATATAAATTTATTACCAATAAAGTCTATGATGAGACGGCCATCGGAGGCTCTTCCAGCTGGGCGATGGAAGTAGGTTTCGCCGGAGGGTAATGCCGGTGGATAGAATGCCGCAGCTGATCCGCCGGTGTCGGAATTCGAATCGCCGAAATTGTAAATTGCAGGGTAATTACATTTTGGTAATTTATTTTCACTAGCATTTGCTGATGTGGCAGGTGAGAATAAAAAGAGTCCAAGAAGAAAGCTTATCAACAACTCTATCATAGTGTAGACTGTAGATACTAAAATTTGTAATGATAGAACAATGAGTAAAATTGAGACAGAGATATATATGTATATATCAGTTATATATATAAAGGCATCATGTGCTTTTTTTTTGTTTTGTTAAAAGGACAGAAATCATGGGATAAAAGTGATTTGAGTATTTAATAGAGAAATCTGGTGGTGTGACAAATGTGCTCTAAAGTTGGTGTAAAAGGAGACTTGTCTTATTTGTATATTATATTGTTCGAAAAATTCAACGAGTCGATTAATCGGATTTACATATGTATTCGATTTTCTCCGATTCCCATGGTTCATTATAAATTTATAAAAATCACTACCAGCTAAATTAAGATTTTTCTTGAGTGACTGAAATTGCCAATTTGTGATTGTTACATACTTACATAGACTTGAAATATATGTGCTACTTTCCCTATTTATTTGGCAAGCGTGATTAAAATGGGTCGAAAACCGCTTAACGACGCGATTATTACACACGAAAAGTACGATTTAGGGAAAAGTCCATTTGGAGCATTTTTTTTTTGGTAATCCATTTGGAGCATGCTTTTTACTATGATATTTCAATGATTAGTACCATATTTTTTTTTTTTTTTTTTACAATTTTATTAAGTTGAGGATAACAAAGATACATATTTGTGCATAATCCCTAATTTATTTGAAAAATTAGGTATGGGTATGGGATTAGGGGATTATAAATTGACAACAAAAGAACAATATGAACGAAATGAACACAAATAGAGAAACTATGAATAACACTACTTCAACAAACGAAGGGGCTTAACTTTTGAAAGGGTCAGTTTCTTTAGTTATATTTTTCTCGTCTAGAATCCACTGACGGTGGCTCCAACAACCCAGTACAAAACACAGTTTACCCAGAAACTCTAGATCGGGCCAAAACCACTCAGTTTGGTCAACACTCTCATCCAAAACTCTCAACCTCAGCTTTGAATTCTTTCACTCGGTGTTTCCTTCGCTCAGATGTTTATCTTACTCGTTCACTAAAGAACAGAGACTTAGAAGAGATTCACATTGTGCTCTCTCTCTCTCTCTATCTCTCTCTCATACACACACGCAGAACGATTTACTATATAGATGTAAAAAGAGAAGTTGTCACTAATTTGGAGAATAGAAACTGTACGACCATCGTCATAGTAAAATGAGTGCTTCGCCAGAAAATGCCAAGTGCATTAAATGCGACGTTACGACCAGAGAAGAGAGAGAAAATAAATATCATAAATTAGGGTTTGAGAGAGAGTTGGGGATTAAATATCTCGAATGAGTAGCATGTATCAAAGAGATGAGAATCAACGGTCAATTTTAAAGATCTAGACTGGTATTAGTGGATTTTTTTTTTCTTTTTTTTCTTTTGACTTATTGTTGGGCCGTCTCATAGTAGATTGGGTTAATTGGCTGCATATAAAATCCATTGAGCTCAAAATCCAACACAAAGCAAGTAAATGTTGATAAGAAAAATCCAACCAATAGTTATTACACACAAGAGCAAAATAAACATAGATAAAGGCCAAACATCACAAAGTTAATGCTGAAATTGCTGATTTTCAAAGCATTATTTATTACATAAACAAGATGGCAAAACCGTAAATAACAATCTTAATAATAATAATAATAATCAACGCTTAAGACAAGCTCGAGAAAGAGGCATGGGTGGATCAGAATAAGAGCCATACAGTACGTGATTAGCAACCCAGTTATTAGCAGCCTGAGAATAGTGGACCCCATCCCAGCTTACACACCTCGCGTGTGACCCACGCGCCCCACCAAATACCATACTCCCATTTATCATTTGTCTCTGCCCACACCACACATGCACATTTCTCTTGTGATACCCACAGCATATTCTCATCGAATCCCCAAACCCTAATCCAAAATTAAAATTAAATTAAAATAAATTTCCATTTTTAATATTCATCTATTCTAAATTTACGCGAAAAAATTCTCGATTTTTATAGATATATATATGTACCGTATGTTTTTGCGTTGGTGATTAGTTGATACTTAGCGGAGTAAATATCGACGTAGATCAACGAAGCGCGTGGCAGCTCTGCCCTTAGTAGCCTCACTCTTGATTTAAGCTGCTTATTGAACTCCACTGCTATGTCATTATGGCTCTTAACGCATCCGTACTTGTCGAAAAAATCGGGATTCGGAGTTCGAATGTACATACTTGCAGCTGGCAAACATCCGACCGGCCCCGTATTGTGAATCCAAAACGCCCTCGCCCCTTGTTGATACAAACGCTGCAAAAATAATTACATGTTTGAACATTTAGTAAACAACTTTATTTAAAAAATTAAAGAAATGCAATATGATTTATTTAATGAAGAAACTTACTATAACTGCTGCAGCGAATTGATCGACAATATTAGGAATCTCGGCTCGAAGTTGAGGCATAGTCAGCTTTCTGAAACCGGCGGTTAGGTCATTTTGGCCGATATCGAATGTGTAGAGAGACCTTGAGAAATCCTTTGGCCTAGGGAGTTTGCTTCTGTTGAACGGTGTTCTTGCTAAAAAAATATTCGATCCCGGAAACAAAAAAAATTGAATTTATTTTTTTGCATGACAAAAAAAGAAATAATAATAATAATAAAAAGAAACGAAACAAGAACTACATTTCACCTTGATGATACAATTCACTTGTTCTTGACTTGAATTGAAGGAATTGCATAGTTTGAATATCGAGCGAGAACGGACTTATTCCGTTTTCGAATATGCTTTCGTTTTGCCTGCGAATTGTCGATACTCCGGTAGCGAAATTTGCTCCGTGCCGGAAATTCGTCCCTATTGAATCCAAGTATGGACTCAAATATGGCAGCCCCAACTTTTCAGCTGCATGCACAACATATATATTATATAAATTATAATCACTTGCACGAAATGTCGAAATCACACCCTAAAAAAATATATATATATATATATACCTATAAAGTCTATGAGAAGACGACCATCGGAATTTCTTCCGGAAGGTCTTCCAAAGAAGTTGACTCCATAGGGTCGAGGAGTTGGCCAAAACGCTGCTGACGTGGCGCCAGTGTCCGAATTCGAGTCGCCAAAGTTATAAATTGCTTGAAAATCGCACGGCAAGGCTGTAGGAATCCATTTTCCAACGGTGCTTGCGGCAACCGAAACTAATGCAATAACAACAGCAAACAGAAATCTTGCATTTCCCATATTGCTATGGTTCACATACATTAAAAAAAATGATAATATTAATAAATAATGTAGCAATAGGAATTTAAAAAGTGAGGAAAAGAGGAAAAAGTTAGATGTGTGCATGCCAAAAACGTGTGATGAATTGAATTTATTTTATGAATATATCTTGGATTTTTATGTCCTGAATTTAAGCAATGTGAGCAGCATTATTCTTGCTCCTCTTCTCTCTCTCTCTTTTTTTTTCTTTTTCGTTCAGTACGAGGTGTCTGTCCTTTTCCACCATAAAAATTAACAAAACAATTAAAAAAAATTAAAAAAATAGAAATAAAAATAAAATATAAAAAATTGAAAAAAATCATAGTAACAAGATTTTGCATATAAATAATAAAAATCTGAATTTTAATGTATAGCTGTCCCATAAATATAAAGTTTCAAATGAAAATAAATATGGTCTACATAATGGTACATAAATTCATAGAATCTTGATCAACATAAGGGTTATTATAGTCAATACGAGGTGGATAATGCCTAGCAGCTTCATCGTAGTAGTAGTTGTTGCTGCGAGAATATTCCGGCAGACGATTCCTCATCGGAGGACCGTTGTAGGAATATTCCGGCAAACCATTCCTCATAATCGGAGGCACATAACCTGGCGTCTCGTGCCACATACCTTCCGGCAACGATCTCTGATTGCCGTAGGGTAATTTTTCTCCGTAGTAATTATAAGCGTACGAGCCATAATCATGATCGTACGGTCCCCTGTTGTTCATTTTTGGATGGCTGAGATTTGCCCACACGAGTTCTGCGTGGACCCCACACCTCGCTAATGCTTTGATGCAGTAGTTTGGGTCAACTTGGCCTGTAATTTTCGCTGTTTTTGTTTCTGCGTCTATGGTAACATCGTACACACCTTCGAAAATAATAATTATTATTATCATTAAAAAAAATTAATTGTTGAAAATGTTAAAAAAAAATTAAAAAAATTAATTAGATTATTACCGTCAATTGAACTTAATACTTCCATTGTCTGCCTCTTACAAGCATCACAACCACTGTGCACTTTCAACACACAACACTGCAACAACACAATATGTAATGAAATATATATATACATATATATTATTTTTCAATTCAGAAAATATATTAAAATATTTCATATGAAAAAAAATAGTAAGGGCTATTGGGTTTACCAAATTTGCATGACGATAATCCATTGGTCTTCCTTGAAAACTAACTGTAAATTAATTATATTATTAAACTTAATTGTGAATGAGAAATGAGATAATGAAAATGGAGAGATGTGCCGAAGAGATTAAAAAAGATAAACTAATCAACCAAATTAGGGTTTTAAAGAAAATTAAACACTCCACAATCTTGGAAACAAAATCATGGAAATATCCCTGTTACTTAAGGTAACAAGTGAGATATTATTGATACTCTGTTTTTTATTTTATTTTTCTACAAAAATATAATCAAGATTTATTTTTGTAGAGTATCTCAATATTAAATAATTTAATCAATATTTAATAAAAAAAAATAATAATAAATATAATGAAATCAATAAATTTCAATGAAGCTGTTCTTCGGTAAATTGGTAGAATTAGTAATCATTTGCTTGAAGTAATGAACAATAACAGATTTTATGGTTATCAATTTACACTAATCCAATAAAAGAAACAAGAAGTTTCCATACCTCTTCCAATGAAAAAAAAATCACCCAAAGTATACCAACAAAAGAAAAAAAAAAAGATCGAAAATCAGAAGAAATCAATCTCCAAGTAATTATCCGAAGGCTTCACATCGACACCACTCTGCACCTTGTTCACCACTGAAGGTGCAGGTGCACCTGCACGGAACCCACGATCACAATCAAAATCCATAACGAACGGCTCAGGTACATCGGGCGGACTGGTGCACCGAATCAAAGCCCAGTTCACATTCTGAAAAAACGGGTGCTGCTTTATCTCAGACGCACCTCTCCTGTACGCAAGCCTATGCTGAGGCTCCTTCACAAGCAACCCTCTAATCAAATCTCTCGCAGCAAAACTAACCGTCGGACTTTCTGGAAACCTCAAAGGCTGTCCAACAACGTTGAACAATGTAGCCTTATTCCCTTGTCCTTTAAACGGCGTTGTCCCGAACAAAAGCTCGTACAAAAAAACCCCAAAAGTCCACCAATCGACCGCACTGCCATGCCCTTCTCCCTTGATTATTTCCGGTGCTAAATACTCGTGTGTCCCTACAAATGACATTGATCTTGCGTCTGTCGGCTCTACTATTAGTTCGGGGAGTGGGCTCACTTGATTGTTTGTGTCTGTTTTTCGTCTGTATTTCTTTTCTTTTTTCGGTTTCCCAAGAAAACGGGGCCCAAAACATGTTGTCTGGATATTAGCGCATGATGGCTCCATGGAATATCTCGAGCTTTTTGATTCCACGATTGGGTTTGACGATTTGACTAGTGTTGGACTAAAAGTGCACCTCAGTGAGAGGTCGAAATCGGAAAGCATTATATGCCCGTCTTGTCTAACTAAAACATTTTCCGGTTTGAGATCTCTGTATATGATACCGAGCATGTGCAAGTATTCTAAAGCAAGTAGAACTTCAGCCAAATAAAACCTGAAATAATTCAAGAAAAAAATTGTATTTAATAAATGCATCAATAATGATCTCTCATAATCAAGAAAATTACTCTGTTTTTTTTAACCTGGCAGCGTGCTCGGGGAAGAATTTCCCACGTTGTTTCTGTCGAAGTGCATGCAAATCTCCACCTGGACAAAACTCCATAACCAGGAAAGAGAATTTCTCCGTCTCGAAATGAGTGTACAATGTTGGAAGAAAAGGATGATCCAAAGATTTCAATATCTCTCTCTCTGTTTGAGCTCTGAGAATCTTCTTCCTATGGGCTAAAACTTCTTTATCCATCACTTTCATGGCGAAGCAAGTTCTCGTCCCTATCAGCTCAGCCAAATGAACGCTGCCGATATCTCCACACCCCAATCTCTTAAAAATCCTGAAATTTTTCAACTCTAACGCCCCGTTATTGCGCGATCTGACAAGCTTAATCGCCTCCCACCTTACATCGTTTGTTTTGTGCGGTTTGTACATAGCACTGCCGTAACTGCTCGAGCTGCTGCTCTCATCGCTGACATCACTTCCACTGCTTCCTCTGTAGAAACTATTCGTCTTTCTACTCTCTACTACAAAGTCGCACGAATTGCTAACTTCACCGCTCTCACAAGACTGCCTCACACTACTGACTTCGGTGTTGGTAAAGCTCTGTTTGCCTTCGATGTACTGTGTGGCGGAGTAGAAACTTTCTTGAGGGCTCGGACAAAAACGTGGTCCTGATTTAGACCGTAAATCAGCATTCAACGACCCCACCACAGCTCCTTCAGCCAAAACGGGGTACGAAAGGCAAATTTCGACATCATCATGATCAATGGTTTTAGCTGTCCCAAGTTTGTTCGGTGTGTCATATTCCTCTGTTTCACAATCTTTGTCACGGAATTTCTCTTTTCCTTGGTGGAATCTGATGTCATCGAATTCATTCTGCATTACCGAATGGGGGGTTTTGTAGGAGTTTTTCGAAAAGATTGAGGGGCTCGATGGAGAATATGCAGCCTTTGTTACACGAGTTCGAGATGATCTAGCCTCGTATGTATGTTGTTTTTTGGATCGGGGGTGGGGTGGGCGGCTTGTACCATGGGCAGAAGAGTAATTGTACTCGAGATTTATGGAACTGACTTCCTCAGCAAGCGGTTCGATCGTGTCGTACGGCATTGTCACTGCACGAAATCACCACCAAAGGGAACAGAGTTAAAACTAAGTTTCCTAATTTCATAAAATCTCAAGAAAATTTAGTAGGGTTTCCTACTAAATTTAAACGATTAAAACAACTCGATTTCTGAATGCGAAAATTCAAACAATGAGCCTGAATTGAACCAAGCTCTTCCACACTAAAACAAAGAGAATTCTGTAAAATTCCACTACCAAGAAACAGTGAAAAAATTCCCCAGAAAAAGATTGAAACAAAAAACAAAATTGTTCATAATCATAAAGTGATTCAGTTCTTCGCTCACATTACCATATAAACCAAAACAAGTAAGCAAAAAAGAAAATCCTAAAAAAAGAGAAGGAAAATTATCGATTTACCTTATATCAGAGAATGCAAAATGGCGAACTATCTTTCATAAACCCTCGGCAAATTAAGAAAAAGCCCTTCAAGAAAACTCTGCGCCGGAGAATCAACTGTGTGTGGGGCAATTACAGCTTTGCTATTCGTTTCAGATCCGATTGAAACAGGAGAAAGCGAAAGGATATTGATTACAGAAAAGAAGAATAGAGAAACAATTGTATGATTACTCTAATAGTGGTGAATTCAGAGAAACGATTCTTCCTCTATCGATTAATGAATCAAATGGAATGTATTATGGATAAAGAAGAATGAGAAGAAGAAGAAGAAGAAGTGGCCTGAAAACTGAAACTCAGTTTACAAGCAAAGCAAAGCTTTAACAAGTAAGAAATTAAAGAAAGGAAAGAGGAGAGAGAAACGAATGGGGGATTTTCTTCCAAATGAAATTGAAAACCCTGATTTTGTAACTCTCTCTCTCTCTCTCTCTCTCTCTCTCTCTATCTACGTACTTGTTAATTCACTTTCTCGCTCTACATTGTTTACACGTACTATACGTGTTGGTGTGTGCGATTATTATAAAATGTTATGATTTTATATTGGTTAATTTATCTTAAAAATAAATCCAGACTTTTGATATTTTGGTAAATTAATTAAGTAAATGCACATAAAATCCGGGATAGTGAAAATCAGAAGCGGTCACGTGCATGCATGTGAATGAGGGCCGTGCCAATGTGGACCGTTTGTTAATAGTAGTCCGGCTCATCACCAAAATTTACCTGCTTCAATTCTAACATAATTCCTGAATCATCAACAATTTTAAATCACTATTAATTTGAATGGTGATAATTAAAGATTTATGAGTTTATTATTTAATTTTACTTTTTGTGATTTTTCGCCAAAATAAAAAATAAAAAACAATAATCATAATCTATTTTTTTTTAATTAATTCAGAAACAAATGATATGCTTGTCCATAACCAATGCTTCTGTTCTGGCCCAATGTAGAGCCCAGTAGTTATAAGACAGTAGCCCACTAGAACAAGGGCATTTATTTAAATAGAAAAGCCCAAAATTACCCTTCATATATATTTAAAAAAGTTAATAAATAATTTTATTTGCACATAAATACTCAATAACACATAATATACAGCAAAAATTAACACATAATAACCATGTGGAACTGGTAATAAAGACAAATTCATCACCAATCATCAAAGTTATAAAAAAAAAAAAAGAATCAAGAGTTCAAGATTGCTGAAGCAAACTATCGAAATACAAGTTTAAAATGTATCTGCCGGTGGATAAAACATCAAGCCTCTTATCTCTAGGCTCGTATTTCCCTCTCCTGAGCTGATAACGAAGAGTTACAGCTGATATCGTATAAGCTTTCCCTTCTATCGTCACACTCTCACCGCACTGCAAATTCTGCCATTTTACAGTCGATCAATTTACTTCGTTACATATAGTCTAGTCGTCTATAGTTCCAACTTTAATTATGGCTACAATACGATTTTATGTTCGGTATAAGCTTTGCCTTCTATAGTTCAACTTTACTAACGAAGATGATATGCGAATTCATGCTAGATAAAAAATTACACCCAGCCACGCGATTATTCAAAAACCTATTTTCAGTACTAGTATAATTTCTTTCATACTTGCCTCACAGAAGAAAATATTTGTTACTCCAGAGTTCAAGTAATTTCAGAGTGCAAATATCACGTAGTTCTGAGCATGTTGCATTACAGGGAAAAAACATCAGATAGTTCAATTCAATAGAAACCCATCCAAATTAAAGTGGATATTTTATATTTTATTTTATTTTTATTCTAGCATTCTACTGACTATTCCAGATCCTCAATCAATTGCAACCAAAAACTCAGTTAAATTCAAATTATTTAAAAAAAAAAAAAAAAAAAAAAAAAAAAGGAAGAAGAACTTACAGAAGGAAAGCAGCGAATGCCGAGGTTTTTGGGCGGAGGAGTAATCTCAATGACTTTGTAGGGGTCTCCTTTCTCTTTATCTTTCTTTCTGCACACAATTTGCGGACTCTGTGTCTATAAACTAAACAATTCAGACGATCGATAATTTCCCCAAATTCAAAAAAAAAAAAAAAAAAAAAAAAAAAAAACAATTTTCTGATAAGAAGATGAAATGAATCGGCATAAAATTCAGAGATTGTACCTTTCGCAATGTTGAAAAGCTAGAAACCGTCGTCGCCATTGTTCACCGCCGCGGCTGGACTTCTTTCTTTGATTTGTTTAATTGTTTTATTTCTGTCACCGGAGCCAGTGTGTGTGAAGAAGACGACCTGATATTTTTCTCACTCTAGCTCACAGATTATAAATTGTATTTATAAGACTAAGACTGGACGAAATTTTGTGGATGTAATTTTTTCAATGCGATTTTCTTTTCTTTTTTTCCCAACAAAAATATTTTCGTTCAACATTAAAAGAAAAAAAAAATAGAATCAAGATAAATATAGTATGGTAGGAAAAAAAATTACCAGAATATTTCCTACCAAATTGAAACTCGAATTACCGAAAAAATTACATTTAAAGTCTACAAGCAGATAGCTCAGTGAAAATAGTTGCTCTTACATGCTAATATTACACATCGAATACACAGCCAAAAAGTTGCTCGAAAAACGGAGCCTAGAATGTATTTTGAGGATTAGCCCTCCTCCTAAAATCCTGCCTGTAATAAGGAGTTTCATCGATAGTTTTCCTAACATAGTCCAAAAACGGCTGTGGGGTCCGAGGAGACTCCTCGTTTATAACAACAGCAGGGCTACTCCGCTCGGGTGTGACAGGCGCTGCAACACTCGGACTACGAAAAGCCACAACCGATTGAGTTCTAACAGGTCTATCGAAATAACATACGATAGAAGCCGTCATTAATACCACCACAATGGTAAAACCAAACAAACCAACCCATAAACGCAAATTTGCCCGTTCAACAATTGTTTCTCTCTCTTCAGGCTCGTAGCTAACGCTGATTTCAACTCTCTGACCAGTTGCTGGGAGTGAAAAAATAAGTTGCTCTCGTAATCTCTCAGCCCCCAAAACTTTGACCTCGTATTGCAAATATTTCCCAATTACGGGTCTAACTGAGAGACGACTCTTGTCATGCCAGTTGACTTCAACGTCTGTGTTTCCAATTATGGTTAAGGCACTTTTGTTGGACTCTCGTGTAAGATTTAGATGCAATGCATTCTTGTCCATTTCGAGTATAGTAAACCCTCCAATGAAGAGTGCAGAGGCAGAACCGGAAATGTTATGGTCGTCTCTGAGTGACGCCTTAACAGAAACAGAAACTTGCTGATGTGGAGCATCGCTTGGAGATGAACGAGCCAAATGTTCGGGAGAGTAAGGGAAGAATAGACAGTACGAATTACCAGTGTCTGGATCCTTCCACGGCTTAGTAAACCCAATACTAACTGGGTCAACTGCACAGTCGAACAAGAAGAACGTATCCTGAGCATCGTTAAATTTAACAGAGAAAGCATATCCTTTTGCTGGAAATGGTACATTGGTCAGGATCTCGTTAGGAGCACCTACCAAAACCATATTCCCTTTCAACGCAGATCCTTCACGAATGACTGGATTCGAAGGATACAACTGAAGACCGACAGAAATTATTGCATAGAGTGATTTCCGAGGATCACTGACGAAAGCTACTTGAACGAGAGCTAGCCCTTGGCTTTTTGCCTGAAGATGGACCTTCCCATTGTATTCTTCAATTGAAACAATGTCAGGATAGTTTGTTTTGACTTCAAATAGAGTGATGTTGTAAGCCTCGTGAAAAGGATTTCCAAGTGTGTCGTGATACTTGATTGGAAGATCAAGTTCAGCACCTACTGCCAAAGTGTGAACTGGAAACTCATCTGCCATAATTCGGATTTGAGCAACCTCAGAAACCCTCACACAAGACGCAACTTCGGTTCTCCCAGTTGACCTGTCTTTTGCTTGAATGCACGCGAGATTGCCAGAGTCCTTCGTAACGATTTTAGCCCCATCGATATATATATCATCGTTTCGCACATCTTCAGTCTTTCTCTTGCAGTGTCCTAACAAGGAATAATCGATGCCTTTATCACTCGAAGAATCTCCCTTTTTGTAGGCATGTGAAGAATAAGGTAAAAGATCCGAAGAGGTGTAGTGAGGAGGAATGACCCAGGTAGCTTGTGATCCAAGAGCAAGTGGAAGATTAGAAACCACCCACAATGACATAGATGCACTGTACGACACTGACTTCGAGAATGAATTAGGTAACTTGTAATCACAAGAGAACGAAACAGTAACATTCGATTTGCCAGAAGATATTCCTCGCAGAACTTGAATAAAATTAAGGTCTTGTCCTGTCCCATGTGCTTTGTTTGCCACCTGAAAATTCAATACATCTTTGTCTCCCACAGTCCACTTAAAATTCTTACAGAGCTCGTAAAACGAAAATAAATTTCCCTCGGACAAAGAAGGATGTATTGGCATCGTGCGGTCAACAGCAATTTGTTCGCTCTGAACACTTAAAACTGCAGACGAAGGAATCCCCACTTTAACTTTCCCATACGCTCGGCAAAGCATGATACCACCATCACCGAATATTGTGGCAATTAAGGTACCGTTCCCCGGTGAAATTGCAGAAAGTCGTCCCGAAAACTTGTGAATTTCAGCAGTCTGATCATCCGTACTGGCATACTGAACACGTGAACCAATTTTAGGGCCTCCTTTTACTGTGACCACATACGACGAACCTGGTACCAGGAATATATCACTGGGGTGTACTTCCGGTGGAGCATATACTTCAAGCATAACCAGTTGGCTCAGTATTTTATGCCCAGAAGGTTTGATAGCACTAAGATATATGGTTGTCACACCAAGACGTGTAGCTTGTAATGTGAAACTTGGCCCATGTAAGTTCTCCACAACCTCAACTATATTTTCCTCAATCTGGACATGAATGTTCATATAAATGTACTGAGAAGGGTCAAAAACATGCCCATTATCAATCCCAACCGAAAAATTTATAGACTGGAAACTTCCCTCCATAATGCTTATGCGTTCACCTGTTAAAATCTTAATCCAGTCCATCTCGGCAACTTGGACAGTGGAAGATGCAGAAAGAGGAGGAACAAGTCCAATATCGTGTACCGTAACAAGTGCGGGACCCAGGCCTTTAGGAGCCAATGTTAGCTGTGAACACTCATGAGCATGTATCGGTTGAATTACTTCTACAATTCCAGTATCGTTTACAAATGTGTCCACGAAGCAGCTCCCTCCAGTTATGGAGATATTCAACCTAGCTTCGGGACTGAAAAACAGCAAGCTGAACTCTGGACTCACTCGAAGAGAAGAAACGAGCTGCAGCTGAATTGCATCTGTAAGAGTGGTTGTAGAACTCTCGAGCATCATAGAAAAATCAGGACGGCTCAGAGAATCGACGAAGCCGATGACAGTGGAGCGCACGATGCACCGTCCAGACGTATTTTGCAATACCAAAAACCTTTCCCAGCTGGAATACGCTTTCGAACCGTCCGAATCCTCCAAAAGTGCCAACCCTTCACATTCACTTAATCCCCATCTTAGACTGAGAGAAGATGAATTTGCGAAAGCTTTCCCAGAATCACTGAGTCCAACAGCTGATATTCGTATTCTGCGTCCATTGGCTACTGTAACTGGGGTGGCACGAATTCCTCCAGGCATTTGTTCAGCCTGAGCTGCAGCCTGTATAACTGGATGAGCATTCCAAGCTTCATCGGCTATTATTACAATAGAAGACGGAAAGCTACAAATAAGGGACAGCTCAACTTCAGATACAACTGGCAAATGATGGTCTTCACCAAATAGGTTTCCGCGTCTGAAAATAAGTTTAAAAGACCCCAAACTTTTGCATCCTATTCTATATGGGTTACCATGGCTGGTTGACATTTGATGGATAAAAATTTTATGTTTCACGTTAGAATTCTGTCCATCCAATACATGCATGTTTTCAATGAACTCTACTTCCTTGCCCCACCTTTCTGGTCCCCCGTAAAGAATTACATCCAAGTAAGTTCCAGGAGCAAGATACACATAATCCAAGTTCTTCAGCTGATTCTGAGATTCCATACGAGCCAAATCAAACCAGTAACCACCAAAATGGTTCCCATCACTCGCCTGATGCACGATAAGTGGTGAATATGCAGCAATACACGAGGAAACTTTCAAGACATTAGATTCCCTACCAGTATGGTCAGACTGTTGATTATCTCTATTTAACGTTGCATGCACCACAGTGCGACCAGAATCTGAAGCATAAATACGAGTCCATGCACAAGGAGGACCATATGATGAGGAACTGAGTTCAAAAGCTTCTTGTCTATCCAAAAATAATAATTCCTCAGTTGCATTGACAATTACGAAAGAGTCACTCTCGGTTTTCCATCTGATGGATGACCTGAAAGCATCACATGCATAGAAATACGCACCACTTGATGCTATCAATGTCACAGAAGCTTGAAGATATGTCCCAACAGGCGTCTCCACAGGGAAGTTAGGCAGAATAACCATCGAAGAAGGGACAGAAACTTCAATAACCATCTCATCAAAATTCAAAGGATCGAAGATGGACACTGCTCTAATAGTTGCTTTTCCGGGCTTCTTTGCCTGAACTATGCCGGAGACAGATACAGACACAACAGCCATGTCCAAAGACACCCATTTATAGTCACTGGAAGACATAGCACAACCTCCGCTTGCTTTAAGCTCAAGCTCCTGATAGACACCAGGTACCCATGGGAGTAGAATTCTGTTAGAAACATCACCTTCTCCTTCCATAACGAACTTAACTTGATCACAAACCATAACTTCTTGAACAACCTTGAGAACTTCTTTCCTTGTATCATGCCCAGTATTGTAGGCCAGAGTTGCTGTAAGCTTTCCCAATCCATATGAATTTGCATTTAGTATTCTATAATTGCTCTTAGTAGCAACACTCTCTGAAACTGGGAGAATATCCCAGAACTCGTCCTGGTTATCATGCAGCTCAACCTCGTCATTTTCTGTTATAAAAATTTCCTGTGTAACAGGTCCGGGCGAGAAAACCTTAATGTGTAGGAGATACTGTCGGCCAGCCACTACATACCAACGTGAAACAGAGGAAATAGGCTCGACACCGTCAATATAATCACCAGAAAGGGAGAATGGTGACAGAAATAACAACAGATTATCTGGTAAGACAACATGGAGAGATGATATTTGCATGTGTCCAACAACTCGAGTGTCTTCAACAATAACTGTGGTTACCCCCAAGTCGAGTGCACTAGCTGTACCCGCTTCTCCGTCCACCTCAGCAATTGAAGAATTCAAAGAGGACCACTGATGGAATGGAGATGGTAAACTTACAACATGCGGCCTGTTATTACGGATAACTTTAAGGGTATAACGGACAACAGCACCTATGAGGACATACACAGGTGATGGAGGATCTAAAGACATTGCTTCTGCAACTGTCAAAGTAATCTCGTCTTCCAATTTCTTCACTGATGATTCTAGCAGATTAACGGAAACAATTTCGTGGCCGATTTCAGTGCCTTTTACTACATACAGATCTGAAAAGACACCACTTTCTTCAAGATTTACTTGGATGTCCAAATCACCGAACAAGCCGCCACAATCACTCAACGGAGAGTCTTTTAAAGGAACGTGGACAAGGTTATGAGGCAACTCGTGGTTTTCAGGCATCAACCGCCACATGAATTGCAGGCCCACCAAGGAGGAGAAGACATTATCTGTATCAAACACAAGGGGAAAAGAACACATAGGTAAATGTACGAAAGTGAAACACGCAAACCTTATGCATACGGGATGAGAATAACTAATTTTAGAGTTTGTATACCTTCACTATCAAAGGCACGTACGCGCAACGTAGCGAGCCCATCAAGATCAAGCTTAATCGAGTTGTGAAATATCTGAATCCTAGAGATTGTATCGATATAAACCTTGCAACGAATCACCGTCCCGGTGTTTGAATCAGTAGCATAAACAGCCGTCTCCTTCCGCCCGCCATAAGGTGCAATGGACTTCAATCGAGCACTCGTCGAACAGTGGCTACTCGAATTGAACTCCGGCAAGACCGACAATATATCATGATGGTCCCAAGACCTATGTGCAGCACAATTAAAATCAATTACTTCTCGCTAATTAAGAAAAACAAATATAATTATAATTAATTAACTAAAAAGGGGCAAAAAAAATGCTGGTACAAAACGTAAAGGAGGTGTAACGTACCATTTGAAGCAGCCGTCGCTGCCTTGAAGACGGTATTCAACGGGGTGGGTCATCTTGGGAGGCAGGAGTATGTTGACATCGGCGATGTGAGGGCCGGAGCTTGAGAGCGACGCCGTACGGTGGAGTAACAGCAGGAGGAGGAGTGAAGAAATGAGAAATGCGGCGGAGGACGGCATGATTTGGTTTCTCAGGTGAAAATGGGGAAGAAGGTAAGAGATATGTTCATTGATTAATTGTTAGGAAACTTTTTGAAAAAGGAAATTTGGAGGGGGGGAATCTATTTAGGGTTTTGGCCATTTCGGAATGGGTTTTTGCAGGGAAGAAAACAAGGGATGATGAATGGCAGTTGGACACGTGTCGTTTGACTGATGTTTGACTGAATTATTTGTGGGAGGAAGATTAGAGTAGGGGTGTAAACGAGCCGAGCTCGCCTCTTTTGGCTGTCTCGAGCTCGAGCTCGAGTTTATTTTGTCGAGCTCGAGCTCGAGCTCGTCGAGCTCCTCTTTTTTTGGCTCGAGCTCGAGCTCGTGTCAATTTGTCGAGCTCG